>OZ024762.1:19744903-19752403 GCA_964016885.1 Eledone cirrhosa
TATTTATATATTAACAGTAGTAGTTGTCGTGGTAGTAGTATTTATATATTAACAGTAGTAGTTGTGGTGGTAGTAGTAGTAGTAGTGGTGGTGGTGGTGGTAGTAGTAGTAGTAGTAGTATTTATATATTAACAGTAGTAGTTGTGGTGGTAGTAGTAGTAGTAGTAGTGGTGGTGGTGGTGGTAGTAGTAGTAGTAGTAGTATTTATATATTAACAGTAGTAGTTGTGGTGGTAGTAGTAGTAGTAGTAGTTGTGGTGGTAGAAGTAGTAGTAGTAGTTGTGGAGGTGGGAGTAAATTTTTTTATTCATAAAGGTTTCAATTCAGGTAGAAGACCAACAATTTTGTTGGGGATAGGGGTTGAGAAGAGGATAAGTTGATTGACCCCAGTATATGACTGGTACCTTATTTTATTGAACCTAGAAGGACGAACGGCAAAGTTGACCTTGATAGGATTTGTACTCAGAATATAAGGAGATCAAACAAATACTGTAAAGCAGGCATGTCAAACTGAGGGTCACCCGAGGACCACATGGGTCACACGTGTTGTCTGAGGGTCACATGGGTCACATATGTGTTGTCTGAGGGCCACATGAGTCACATGTGTTGTCTGAGGAGCACATGGGTCACATATGTGTTGTCTGAGGGCCACATGGGTCACATATGTGTTGTCAGAGGGCCACATGGGTCACATGTGTGTTGTCTGAGGACCACATGGGTCACATATGTGTTGCCTGAGGGCCACATGGGTCACATGTGTGTTGTCTGAGGGCCACATGGGTCACATATGTGTTGTCTGAGGGTCACATGGGTCACATATGTGTTGTCTGAAGGTGACATGGGTCATATGTGTTGTCTGAGGGCCATATGGGTCACATATGTGTTGTCTGAGGGCCACATGGGTCACACATGTGTTGTCTGAGGGCCACATGGGTCACATATGTGTTGTCTGAGGGCCACATGGGTCACACATGTGTTGTCTGACGGTCACATATGTGTTGTCTGAGGGCCACACATCACAACTAATATTTTTTATTTTATATTACGCTCACACTGCCAAAACCTTTTTTGCAGGCCACAGGTGTGCTTGTAAAGGGCTGAAGTGGCCCGTGGGCCGCATGTTTGACATGCCTGCTCTAAAGAATTTTGTCCAATGCTCTACCGAATAGAAACAATATCAAAAATAACACTGCATAAACCCAAGGCACACTGAGCTCTGCTCAGTATTGCAGTGATGACATGGATTACAATAAGACTAATAATTGTTTTTACTTTTGGCACGAGGCCAGCAATCATCCCAGTGTATTACTGGTACTTTATTTTATCGACCCTGTAAGGATGAAAGGCAAAGTTAACCTCGGCAGGATTTGAACTCAGATCGTAAAGGGCCGTAACTCGATGCTGCAAACCATGGCGTCCGACCCTCTAAAGATACTGCCAATCCACCGCCCTTATATAATAAGACTAATAATGGTTATTATAAACATAATAATAATTGTTTCTACTTTAGGTTCAATGCCAGCAACTTTTGGGGAGGGGAAAGTCATTTAAATTGACCCCAGTACATTACTGGTGCTTTATTTTTTTCGACCCCGTAACAGCGAAAGACAAAACTAACCTCGGCGGAGTTTGAACCAAGAACATAAAAATAATAAAGGTTTCTGGTTTAGGCAGAAGGCCAACAATTTTTTGGGGGAAGGGGAAAGTCAATTAAATCGACCCAGTACATTACTGGTACTTTATTTGAACTCATAACACAAAGGGCCGTAACTCTGTGCCATGAAGCAGGGTGTTCAAAGGGCTACCGATACTGCCAAACCACCCAGGGCAGTTCTTCTTCCTGCCCTATTTTATCTTCTCTTCTGTATCCTCCTCATTCTCCTTTATTTTACTCAAGTTAGCCATGATCCACCCTCTCATTCACATTATCCAATTTATATTGATTGAATTGGTTTAACACCTCATGCCTATGTAGGGTTAGCCATCCAGCCTCCAATAGGAGGTTTCTTGGGTGTTTTAATGGTAGCAGCCCCAGTCATATGATGCCACAGCATGGCCACAGTCAAATGGCTGAGTCAAGTAAAATATTTAACCGCTTTGTTATCATCTTATATATAATTGTTTCTACTTTTGGCACAATGCCAGCAATTACCCCGGTGCATTACTGGTACTTTATTTTATCGACTCCGTAGTATTTTATAATAATTGTTTCAACTTTTGGCACAATGCCAGCAATTACCCCAGTGCATTACTGGTACTTTATTTTATCGACTCCGTAGTATTTTATAATAATTGTTTCAACTTTTGGCACAATGCCAGCAATTACCCCGGTGCATTACTGGTACTTTATTTTATCGACTCCGTAGTATTTTATAATAATTGTTTCAACTTTTGGCACAATGCCAGCAATTACCCCAGTGCATTACTGGTACTTTATTTTATCGACTCCGTAGTATTTTATAATAATTGTTTCTACTTTTGGCACAATGCCAGCAATTACCCCAGTGCATTACTGGTACTTTATTTTATCGACTCCGTAGTATTTTATAATAATTGTTTCTACTTTTGGCACAATGCCAGCAATTACCCCAGTGCATTACTGGTACTTTATTTTATCGACTCCGTAGTATTTTATAATAATTGTTTCTACTTTTGGCACAATGCCAGCAATTACCCCGGTGCATTACTGGTACTTTATTTTATCGACTCCGTAGTATTTTATAATAATTGTTTCAACTTTTGGCACAAGGCCAGTAATTACCCCAGTGCATTACTGGTACTTTATTTTATCGACTCCGTAGTATTTTATAATAATTGTTTCAACTTTTGGCACAAGGCCAGTAATTACCCCAGTGCATTACTGGTACTTTATTTTATCGACTCCGTAAGGATGAAAGGCAAAGGTAACCTCGGCGAGATTTATGATGATTAGAGAACTGCGAGACTGCGTCAGGTTTATGTTTTACACCACGTTATTAAAATAAGTTGAATAAATCACGAATGAGTGAATATTATGTAAGTTATCTACTAAATTTCTTAGCCCTTGATTAAACATAAAAAATCTTATATATAATATTTTGCTTATTTCAAGATTCACTTCAGTTAAAATTTTCAAATGTCAGTTTCCATTAGTGTTCGTTATATCATAATGTTTATATTTCTGTCGCTAATTTCATTTTCTCCTTTTTTTTTATTTTCATAACATCTCATTGTAATGTTGTTTATATATATAATATAATCTTTTTTTCACCCTTTAATGTTCAAACTGGCCAAAACCGGCCAGAATTCTCTACTTTTTTTCTGTTGAAACTGGCTGTAACTGGTCACTGAAGCTGATGTTATGGTATTGTTCTCAAAATAAATACTTTCAAAATCTCATAGATTCGATATTATGTGAGGTAATTATGTGAGATAAAGCATTTACCATGAAAATATAATAGTATATATAGAGTAATGTGAATACTAAAGGGTTAAATGTATCATGGATTAGTTTACTCATTACAGTAGAAAGTGTAACACAGTCTCTCTTCAATTTCTGTGCATATTGTCAATTTACTTTTCAATTTGTATATCGCATCTATATGTTAGTGTTTCTAATCATAGACACTCCTTATGGGTTTTTTTTAAATAATCAAGTATTTCCGATGGATTTAGTATTATAACTAACTTTCTGATTATTAAGCTGGAACATAACTTAACAAAGGTTCTTAAATATATTTATGGTGTAAGGTTTTTTTCCAATAAAACAAACAATTATAAATCTTATGACCAACGACAGTTTCAGGCTGTTTAATATCAGAAGTGTTAAATGCTTTTTTTTTTGCGTAGAATTATGGTGGGAAGTTTTTTTAGATAAATATAACTGTTTCTATTTTTGGCACAAGGGCAGCAATTATCCCAGTGCATTACTAGTACCTATCAGATGAATACAAACACTTTAAATTAGATTTGTATCAGAGAATCAGGGACAATTTTGGTGGTTTGGTATTAAAATAGTTAATAGTTTTGTATCAGACAACCATGGACAGTTCAGGCTGTTTGGTCTCAAAATAGTTAATAAAGGTTCTTATAAAAATATAAAATATGATGGTATGATTTTAGATAATTACAAACACTTTAAATTAGATTTGTATCAGAGAACTAGGGACAATTTTGGTGGTTTGGTATTAAAATAGTTAATAGTTTTGTATCAGACAACCATGGACAGTTCAGGCTGTTTGGTCTCAAAATAGTTAATAAAGGTTCTTATAAAAATATAAAATATGATGGTATGATTTTAGATAATTACAAACACTTTAAATTAGATTTGTATCAGAGAACCAGGGACAATTTTGGTGGTTTGGTATTAAAATAGTTAATAGTTTTGTATCAGACAACCATGGACAGTTCAGGCTGTTTGGTCTCAAAATAGTTAATAAAGGTTCTTATAAAAATATAAAATATGATGGTATGATTTTAGATAATTACAAACACTTTAAATTAGATTTGTATCAGAGAACCAGGGACAATTTCGGTGGTTTGGTATTAAAATAGTTAATAGTTTTGTATCAGACAACCATGGACAGTTCAGGCTGTTTGGTCTCAAAATAGTTAATAAAGGTTCTTATAAAAATATAAAATATGATGGTATGATTTTAGATAATTACAAACACTTTAAATTAGATTTGTATCAGAGAATCAGGGACAATTTCGGTGGTTTGGTATTAAAATAGTTAATAGTTTTGTATCAGACAACCATGGACAGTTCAGGCTGTTTGGTCTCAAAATAGTTAATAAAGGTTCTTATAAAAATATAAAATATGATGGTATGATTTTAGATAATTACAAACACTTTAAATTAGATTTGTATCAGAGAATCAGGGACAATTTCGGTGGTTTGGTATTAAAATAGTTAATAGTTTTGTATCAGACAACCATGGACAGTTCAGGCTGTTTGGTCTCAAAATAGTTAATAAAGGTTCTTATAAAAATATAAAATATGATGGTATGATTTTAGATAATTACAAACACTTTAAATTAGATTTGTATCAGAGAACTAGGGACAATTTTGGTGGTTTGGTATTAAAATAGTTAATAGTTTTGTATCAGACAACCATGGACAGTTCAGGCTGTTTGGTCTCAAAATAGTTAATAAAGGTTCTTATAAAAATATAAAATATGATGGTATGATTTTAGATAATTACAAACACTTTAAATTAGATTTGTATCAGAGAACCAGGGACAATTTCGGTGGTTTGGTATTAAAATAGTTAATAAAAGTTTCTTACATAAAAATATGATGGTATGATTTTAGATAAATATAAACACTTTAAAATAAGCAGTTTCGTATCAGAGAACCAGAGGCAATTTCTGGCTGTTTCATATGTAAACATTTAAAGAATAACAATGTAGTGTTATATATAGTGACCTCTGTGATTTAAAAGCAGTGCAAGCTATCATTGAACAGGCATAGTGGTGTCATTACCAATGAATGCAGTCTCTCTTCAAACAATTAGCCTCGAATACATTTTAAGCCAGAGTTATTCTAAGATTGTTTGCCAGAAAATTGTTTCAAGACTGCAGCTTCCTCCACATAATAAGAGCTGTTGGCCCCTCTAGGATATTATTACTATCTTTGTCGTCACCACCACCACCACCATCATCATCATCATCATCATCATCGTCATCATCGTCATCATCATTGTCATCGTCATCGTCATCGTCGTCTTTGACGTTATGGTCTTCATCATCATCATTGTGAGCGTCAGTACAATCATCACCATCACAATCATCATCAGCATCATCACCATCACCATCACAATCATCATCAACATCATCATCATCATAATCATCACTATCATCATTATTATCAACATCATCATCATCATCAACACCATCACCATCATCATCATCACCATTCTCATCACCATCACCATAATCATCAACATCATCACCATCATTATCACCATTCTCATCACCATCAACATCATCATCATCATCATCATCATCATCATTATCATCATCATCATCATCATTATCATCATCATCATCATAAACCTCACCATTCTCACTATCATCATCATTATCAACATCATCTTCATCACCATAATCACCATCAGAGTCATCATCATCATCATCACTATTATGGTCATCATCATCATCATCATCATCATCATCATTATCATCATCGTTATTATTATTATCATCATCATTATCATTGTGATATCATTGCTGTTGTTATTGTCATCATCATCATGACCATCACCACCATCACCATCATCACCATCATCATCATCACCATCATCATCATCATCATTGCTATTTATATTTTCAATATTTTTTTTTTTTTTACACTCCCTTCCCCCTTGTGTGTGCCCTAGTGGTTAGGGTGTTGGGCCCCTGATCAGGGGGTTACGGGTTCAATTGCAGAACTGAATCATATGCTGCATCGTATTATTGAGCAAGACATTTCATTTCACATTGCTTTCAATGATAGGAACTGCTGGAGCTGTAACACATAATATAGTCAGAGGAAAGACACTACACTATGTCCCTTACCTTGTCTCTCAAGGGTGGGGTCTCAGTAGGCCGGTGTTTATCTTGGTCCTGGTTTCCTTGGTGTTAAGCAACTGAGAGTTCAATATTCCCCCCTGGACTCACTGTAAATGAGGTTGGTGTTAGGAAGGGCATCCATCTGTAGAAATCAAGCCAGAATCAGTTCCCGTCCCACCCTTGCAAGCAGGGATAAAGCGGACGTAAAATGAAATGAATGTCTTCCAATGATAGGAGCCCCCAGAGCTCTAAACAATTAGAAAGAGTACACTATATCTCTCTCTTGCTTTACTGTTCTAATACTATTTCAGGTATATTTTTTGTGTTCTTGAGCAAGACATTTCATTCTACATCTCTTCCAATGATAGGAGCCCCCAGAGCTCTAAACAATTAGAAAGACTACACTATATCTCTCTCTTGCTTTACTGTTCTAATACTATTTCAGGTATATTTTTTGTGTTCTTGAGCAAGACATTTCATTCTACATCTCTTCCAATGATAGGAGCCCCCAGAGCTCTAAACAATTAGAAAGACTACACTATATCTCTCTCTTGCTTTACTGTTCTAATACTATTTCAGGTATATTTTTTGTGTTCTTGAGCAAGACATTTCATTCTACATCTCTTCCAATGATAGGAGCCCCCAGAGCTCTAAACAATTAGAAAGACTACACTATATCTCTCTCTTGCTTTACTGTTCTAATACTATTTCAGGTATATTTTTTGTGTTCTTGAGCAAGACATTTCATTCTACATCTCTTCCAATGATAGGAGCCCCCAGAGCTCTAAACAATTAGAAAGACTACACTATATCTCTCTCTTGCTTTACTGTTCTAATACTATTTCAGGTATATTTTTTGTGTTCTTGAGCAAGACATTTCATTCTACATCTCTTCCAATGATAGGAGCTCCCAGAGCTCTAAACAATTAGAAAGACTACACTATATCTCTCTCTTGCTTTACTGTTCTAA
>OZ024762.1:19757403-19772403 GCA_964016885.1 Eledone cirrhosa
ACACGAACACCACCAACAACAACAATACCACCAACACCACCAACAACAACAATACCACCAACACCAACACCACCAACACCAACAACAACAACACCAACACCAACACCAACACCACCAACACCAACACCAACAACACCACCACCAACACCACCAACACCACCAACAACACCACCAACACCACCACCAACACCACCAACACCACCACCAACAACAACAACACCAACAACAACACCAACACCACCAACACCAACAACAACAACACCAACACCACCAACAACAGCAATACCACCAACACCAACACCACCAACAACAGCAATACCACCAACACCAACACCACCAACACCACCAACAACAACAACACGAACACCAACAACAACACCAACACCAACACCACCAACACCAACAACAACAACAATACCACCAACACCAACAACACCAACACCAACACCAACAACACCAACACCACCACCAACACCAACAACAACAACACCAACACCAACAACACCAACACCAACAACACCAACACCACCACCAACACCAACAACAACACCAACACCAACAACAACACCACCAACACCACCAACAACAACAATACCACCAACACCACCAACACCAACACCACCAACACCAACAACACCAACACCAACAACACCAACACCAACACCACCACCAACACCAACAACAACACCAACACCACCAACAACACCAACAACACCACCAACAACAACAACACCAACACTAATAATTATGGTAAAGATTTCTGACATTGGAACACAGCCATACATTTTTTTTTTGGGGGGGGGCTTTGTGTGTGTGTCTATATATATATATGTGTGTGTGTGTGTGTGTGTATATATGTGGGTGTATCTATATATATGTGTGTGTATGTGAGTGTGTCTATGTATATGTGTGGTTGTGTCTATATATGTGTATGTGCATGTATCTATATATATATGTGTATGTGTCTGTGTGTGTGGGGGAGGTCAATGTGGTATGTAGTAGGGGTGGAGGTCATCAATTTAATGGACTTCCACACTGGTAATGGACTGGTATGTATTCTTATCAAAGACTGGCTCCCCTATGACTCTCTCTCCCTCCCTCCCTCCCTCCCTCCCTCTCCCCCTCCCCACACATTCACAACACACACATACATACACACATCTACACATACATATACACACAAATGCTGGTAAAAAAAAATGTAGGTAGCTAAATATTTCAGGGATCTGTCTATAGTAATGAGATTTCTAGTGGCTTAGTGGTTAGCATGCTAGGTTCACAATGACAGGGCTGTGGGTTCAATTCCCAGGCAGTGTTGTTTCCTTAACCCTTTAGCATTTAAACTGGCTGTATCTGGTCAGAATTCTCTCTCGTCTTTCTCTTCAAACTGGCTGTATCTGGCCAGAATTCTCCCACTTCTTTCTGTTTAAACTGGCTGTATCTGGCCAGAATTCTCTCACTTCTTTCTGTTTAAACTGGCCATATCCAGCCAGAATTCTCTCACTTCTTTCTGTTCAAACTGGCCATATCTGGTCAGAATTCTCTCACTTCTTTCTGTTTAAACTGGCTGTATCTGGCCAGAATTCTCTCACTTCTTTCTGTTTAAACTGCCCATATCCAGCCAGAATTCTCTCACTTCTTTCTGTTTAAACTGGCCATATCCAGCCAAAATTCTCTCACTTCTTTCTGTTTAAACTGGCCATATCTGGCCAGAATTCTCTCACTTCTTTCTGTTTAAACTGGCCATATCCAGCCAGAATTCTCTCACTTCTTTCTGTTTAAACTGGCCATATCCGGTCAGAATTCTCTCACTTCTTTCTGTTCAAACCAGACATATCCTGCCAGAATTCTCTCACCTCTTTCTGTTCAAACTACCCATATCCGGTCAGAATTCTCTCACCTCTTTCTGTTCAAACTGGCCATATCCGGTCAGAATTCTCTCACCTCTTTCTGTTCAAACTGGCCATATCCTGCCAGAATTCTCTCACTTCTTTCTGTTTAAACTGGCCTTATCCAGCCAGAATTCTCTCACCTCTTTCTGTTCAAACTGGCCATATCTGGTCAGAATTCTCTCACTTCTTTCTGTTTAAACTGGCCATATTCTGCCAGAATTCTCTCACTTCTTTCTGTTTAAACTGGCCTTATCCAGCCAGAATTCTCTCACCTCTTTCTGTTTAAACTGGCCATATCCAGCCAGAATTCTCTCACTTCTTTCTGTTCAAACCAGACATATCCTGCCAGAATTCTCTCACCTCTTTCTGTTCAAACTACCCATATCCGGTCAGAATTCTCTCACCTCTTTCTGTTCAAACTGGCCATACCCAGCCAGAATTCTCTCACTTCTTTCTGTTCAAACTGGCCATATCTGGTCAGAATTCTCTCACCTCTTTCTCTTCAAACCGACCATAACCAGCCACTGATGCTGATGTTAAGGTATTGTTCTCAAAACAAATATCAAAATCTCATAGATTCAATATTATGTGAGCCTTTACCATGAAAATACAATGGTATATATAGAGTAATGTAAATGGTAAAAAGGTTAAACAAGACTTTTTGTTTCATGTCACTCCAGTCCACTCAGCAGGCCAAAATTGAGTTGTACCTGTAATTCAAGGGGTCAGATTTACCACAGTGAGTTGTACCAGTAATTCAAGGGGTCAGCCTTGTTATCACAGTGTCATGCTGAATCTCCCTGAGAACAACGTTAGAGGGTGCATGTTTCTTGGGAATGCTCAGCCACTTTCACGTTAATTTCACACACCCTTGTTGCTGGAAACAGTGGAGTTTCAACATATGCACGCTCTCTCACACACACACACACAAATAGGTAAAATCCAGACCAGCAGCACCAAGTGGTTTCGGGATTTTACCCATCTCTATACCCACTCTGAATCTCCCCATGTATTGAGTACTCCCATGAATAGTGGCCTCTCTCTCTCTCTCTCTATATATATATATATATATATATATATATATATATATATACGATCTGGCGATCTGGCTCTTATGGCAGAATCAGTAGAGGAGCTAGAGAATAAATTCCGGCTATGGAAACAGCAGTTGGAAGCAAGAGGACTGAGAGTAAATCTAGCTAAGACAAAAGTGTTGATGAGTAGAAAAGAGGACAAAACCCTGATTCCGTCAGGGAAATGGCCATGTTCGATATGCAGAAAAGGAACTGGCATAAATTCTATAAAATGCACACAATGTAGGTCCTGGGTACACAAGAGATGTAGCGGGATAGCAGGCAAACTAACAGGTAGGGAGAAATATGTATGCAGTAGATGTACAGGGAAATTAGACAGTAGAAGTCGCACTGATAGACACATTTTTCAAATGCGAGAGGGCGCTATAGAAGTGGTGGATAGCTTCCGGTACCTAGGAGATCAGATTAGCATGGGAGGAGGGTGTTCCGAGGCCATAGTATCTAGAATAAGGACGGGTTGGAAGAAGTTTAGGGAGCTGCTTCCTCTGTTGACGAAGAAGGGTTTCTCCCTGCGTACGAAAGGCCGGTTGTATGATGCCTGTGTGAGGAGCGCGATGCTGCATGGTAGTGAGACATGGGCAGCTACCGCAGAAGATATGCGACGGCTGGAGAGAAATGAGGCAAGCATGCTCCGTTGGATGTGCAGTGTAAATGTGCGTGAACGACCCAGCATAAATGTGTTGAGAGAGAAACTGTGTCTGAGAGGGATAGAATGTAGTGTACGGGAGAGGAGACTGAGGTGGTATGGACATGTGATGCGCATGGAGGATGACCGATGGGTGAAGAAGTGCCAGGAAATGCCAGTTGAAGGAAGACGTAGTAGAGGTAGACCACGAAAAACATGGGCGGAGGTGGTGAGAACAGACCTCAGATCATTGAAGCTCACGGTGGAGATGACGAGGGACCGTGACGAGTGGAGAGATGCTGTGCTGAATAAGACCCGTCCCACCCTTGCAAGCAGGGAAAAGCGGACGTAAAATGATGATGATGATGATGATGATATATACATATACGTATATATATTTATACGCATATATATACATATACAAACGTGTGTGTGTATATATATGTATATATATATATATATATATATACACACACACACACATAAATATGTATGTATGTTAACGTGAAGCTAATAAGACTTTGTTTTTTGCATGTGTGTGTATTTTGTCTATTCTTGATATATATATATACGTATATATATATATATATATATATATATATATATATATATATATATATATATATAATATAAGATCAAAAGATGGTTAAAGGAGTTCCATGTATTTTATTATGCGCATTTCAAAAACAACATATATGTTGATTTAAAACTGCACTATCCACAAGTGTTTTTTAGCCTTCATATCATGTTCTCCTGTTTTATCTGATGAAAACACAAATATTATTGCATGATGATGTTTGTTTTTGAAATGCGCATAATAAAATACATGGAACTCCTTTAACCATCTTTTGATCTTATATTATGTATACTCCAGTCCTACAAACTGTAGAGTGCTTCTTATCCGATATCTGCATTGCTTTATTGTACTACAATAAAACTCACCTCCTACATATATATATATATATATATATATATATATGTATATATATATGTATATATACATATACATATACATACATACATATATATTACATATATATACATACATACATATATACACACACACATACATACACATACATACACGCACACACACATACATACATACACATACATACACGCACACACACATACATACATACATATATACACACATACACACATACATACATACACAGCCAGCAATTCCATACTTTCTGCTATATGTTTTTCTGTCTCAATGTACACTACTATATTATATCTGATATTTCAATCTAGGACTAGATCTAGCCCTGTTAATATTCCATCTGTCAGCCATGATGGACGACCTGTAGTATTATTAGTGAACCAACCAACACTACCTTCTTAACCACCACACTACTCCCACCACACCACCCTCAGACTAATGCTCTCTTATTGGCCACCACACCAACCCCACCACCACCCTCAGACCAACACTACCTTCTTAGCCACCACACCACCCCTAGACCAACACTACCTTCTTAACCACCACACCAAAACCCCACCCCCAAAATAGTAAAGTATTACACTATAACCTCATATATTTTTATTATTTTTATCTTTACTTTCATTTTTATTATCATATATTTTTGTAAGACATTAGTGTATGTACACTCCATATTCTTCAGAGTTTCTGGCTTGTATCTGCCGATATTACCTCTTGTTGTTTTGATTGCCCTGATGAGTCCTTAATAGGACGAAACATTGTCGGCTAATAAAAACTTTTGATGTATTAAAGGATTCTTTGTTTTACTCTCTTAATTTTTTGGCTCTGTTTAACTGCATTGAGCTATACCTTTTACTGTCATTTCTATAATACGAAGAGGGTGTTTGACTCCAACACGCTCCAGTATTCTAATCCTTATATGTATATAACAATATTTTGTTTCTGAATTTGTTTAGCAAGATTCTTTATCTGAAATCGTGTGTTGAAACCGATATTGTTATACTTTGGGAGGGTCATGTTGCCAATAAGAAACACACGCACCAGTTGCTTTCACTTCAATTTATTATATATTTATAAATTTATAAATTTACAAATCTACAAACTTATAAATTTTTGGTTGGTTGGTTGGTTCCACAACCAGATAGTTGTTTATATATAGTCATAGTCCTTTCGTCACACACTCTGTGACCTCTTCAGTGACTGGGGATTCCTTTCTTTGTTTCTGTGCCTTTCCTTTCTTCTGTCCTACGCCATTTTGTTTCTCTGAAGAGGTCACAGAGTGTGTGACGAAAGGACTATGACTATATATAAACAACTATCTGGTTGTGGAACCAACCAACCAACCAGAAATTTATAAGTTTGTAGATTTGTAAATTTATAAATTTATAAATATATAATAAATTGAAGTGAAAGCAACTGGTGCGTGTGTTTCTTATTGGCAACATGACCCTCCCAAAGTATAACTATATAACAATATATGTATATAACAATATATATATGTGTATATAACAATGTATATATATATATTTATATAACAATATATATATATATGTATATAACAATGTATATATATATGTATATAACAATATATATATATGTATATAACAATATATATGTATTTGTGTTTGTGTGTGTGTAATGAACTAAGAGAGAAATTAGATATAAGAGAGATCAGATTCAATATGCTCGAGAAGAGATTGCGTTTCTATGGACATGTGATGTGTATGTTAGATGACAGCTGTATAAAAAGGTGCAGGGTGATCACAGTTGATGGAAGATGTGGAGTAGGAAGACCCAGGAACATTTGGGACGAGGGGATAAAAGTTGACTTTATACAACTGAACCTTTCAAAGACAATGACACAGGATCGAGATCTTTGGCATTACACAGTAATTCAGAAGACAACACCTTCCCATGCTCACAGGCGCAAATATACATCTAGTAGGCACCTCCTAACCACTATATCCCCAACCCAGCCACTCCTGCCCACACCACCGCCAACCCAGCCACTCCTAACCACTATATCCCCAACCCAGCCACTCCTGCCCACACCACCGCCAACCCAGCCACTCCTAACCACTATATCCCCAACCCAGCCACTCCTGCCCACACCACCGCCAACCCAGCCACTCCTGCCCACACCTCCGCCAACCCAGCCACTCCTGCCCACACCACCGCCAACCCAGCCACTCCTAACCACTATATCCCCAACCCAGCCACTCCTGCCCACACCACCGCCAACCCAGCCACTCCTGCCCACACCACCGCCAACCCAGCCACTCCTAACCACTATATCCCCAACCCAGCCACTCCTGCCCACACCACCCCCAACCCAGCCACTCCTGCCCACACCACCGCCAACCCAGCCACTCCTAACCACTATATCCCCAACCCAGCCACTCCTGCCCACACCACCGCCAACCCAGCCACTCCTGCCCACACCACCGCCAACCCAGCCACTCCTGCCCACACCACCGCCAACCCAGCCACTCCTGCCCACACCACCGCCAACCCAGCCACTCCTGCCCACACCACCGCCAACCCACCCACTCCTGCCCACACCACCGCCAACCCAGCCACTCCTGCCCACACCACCGCCAACCCAGCCACTCCTACCCACACCACCCTTATACTGTGAACAGAACATATCCAGCCCACACTGTAAAGTGGTCGTATAGAAGCCACGCCAAAAGCACCCAGCGCACACAGTAAATGTGGTTGGCATTAGGAAGGGCATCCAGACGTAGAAACATAGCTTGAAACAGTCCTATATGAGTAAGACGCGGTCACCTGACCCAACTGACCTCAAATGGGACGACCTGTCTAACCCATGCTAGTGTGGAGAATGGACGTTAACTGATGATGATATATAGGATGACCAAGATACTCTCATGGAATGACCAAATGTGGTTTACTTTTCAACAAAGTCCCTAGAAAGAAACAATGCAGTTATTAATAAGAGGAGTTGAAATTAATGCATGCAAGATTTCACAGCTCTAGCATCACTCCTTCGTGTATTTATGTATGAAGCTGTGTTTGCGTATGTGTGATGTGTGGGGATGTTCTTTATAATACAATGGACGCCCCTCCCCTGTTCTAATTTACATAAACTAAAGACTAATTTATCATTTGATGTATTCATAGTGTTGTTTTGTATTTTTCCAGAATGTCTTGCTAATGTGGTTCCATGTGGTTTGTTAATTCAAATGTTTATAGTATCTTTACTAGTAGACAGATTGTTGTGAACATTTACTGTATACTAGAGTAAAGACTTTCATGTTTAATGTGATGCTGTGATAGTGGTTGGTACTTAAAATGTCTCGCTAACGTGGTTCCATGTGGTTTGTTAATTCAAATGTTTATAGTATCTTTACTAGTAGACAGATTGTTGTGAACATTTACTGTAAACTAGAGTAAAAACTTTCATGTTTAATGTGATGCTGTGATAGTGGTTGGTACTTAAAATGTCTCGCTAACGTGGTTCCATGTGGTTTGTTAATTCAAATGTTTATAGTATCTTTACTAGTAGACAGATTGTTGTGAACATTTACTGTAAACTAGAGTAAAGACTTTCATGTTTAATGTGATGCTGTGATAGTGGTTGGTACTTAAAATGTCTCGCTAACGTGGTTCCATGTGGTTTGTTAATTCAAATGTTTATAGAATCTTTACTAGTAGACAGATTGTTGTGAACATTTGCTGTAAACTAGAGTAAAGACTTTCATGTTTAATGTGATGCAGTGATAATGTTGTTTTGTACTTAACAGCAATGTCTTGCTAATGCGGTTTCATGCAGTACATGTTATGACTTAACACCTTTTGTTCATCTGCAGAGCTGAAGAAAACATTTATATTCGATAGCGTAGATATCGTACAATTGAATTATGCTATCTCAATTTGAAGTTCTCAGTGGTGTTATAAACATAATTTTAGAAGTTTAAAGATAACTTAATGTTGTCTTAACTGCTGCATAGTAGACACATTTTTTTTAAATGGCTGTGCTGACTACTGAGTTAATTTCTTTAAAAAACATAGATTATAGAAGTGAAATCTATTTGTTGTGGTAAGCTACACAGTGATCTAGAAGTTAAGGTGTTGGATTCATGATCATAAGATCATGGATTTGATTCTTGGACTAGGTAGGTGATGCATTGTTTTATTGAGCAAGTTACTTCACTTCATGTTGCTTTTCATAAGACTCGGGGGCCCCTATCATTTAAACAGCCAAGAAATCTTGTATGAATATACCAGCACAGGTAATTTTACAGTGTAAACGGGAACTGATTCTGGCTTGATTTCTACAGTTGGATGCCATTCCTACACCAACCTTATTTACAGTGAGTGCTGGGTGATTTTTTTGTCATGACACCTCCACGACCACTTTACAATGTCGGCTGGGTGCTTTTTTTTGCCGTGGCGCCTCCACATCCACTTTACAATGTGGGCTGGGTGCTTTTTTTTTGCCGTGGCGCCTCCACATTCACTTTACATTGTGGGCTGGGTGCTTTTTTGCCTTGGCACCTCCACGACCACTTTACAGTGGAATGATAGGGACCCCAGTCCCTATCATCTCATTTCTACAGCTGAGTAAACTGGAGCAATGTGAAATAAAGTGTCTTGCTCAAGGAAACAACACATCACCCGGTCTGAGAATTGAACTCACAACCTCTCAATTGCAAGGCCAATGCTCTAACCACTAAGCCATGTGCCTATATATATATATAGTAATAATAATAAATTTGAAGACTAAAATATATAGATAGTGAGAGAGAGAGATACGCATCATCATCATTTACTAATGTATATGTCTATGTGTCTATATATTTATATACACACACATGGAGACACATGGCTTAGTGGTTAGAGCATTGGCCTTGCAATCGAAAGATTGTGAGTTCAATTCTCAGACCGGGTGATGTGTTGTTTCCTTGAGCAAGACACTTTATTTCACATTGCTCCAGTTTACTCAGCTGTAGAAATGAGATGATAGGGACTGGGGTTCCTATCATTCCACTGCAAAGTGGTCGTGGAGGTGCCACGGCAAAAAAGCACCCAGCACTCACTGTAAATGAGGTTGGTGTTAGGAAGGGCATCCAGCTGTAGAAATCAAGCCAGAATCAGTTCCCGTCCCACCCTTGCAAGCAGGGAAAAAGCGGACGTAAAATGAAATGATGATGATGATGATGATGATGACTCGCACATGTTGATTTCACCTCTTCTTCTGGGTCAGTTGAACAAACCATGACATACAAAATATTTAAACAAAATGTTTTTTTTTCCTGTTTTTCTATTGAAATATCTGGTGAAGACTACATGTTTTGCTGGGGGAAAGTAAAAGACAAGAAAAGTAAGAATACCAAGAATAATAATAATAAGAAGAAGTCTGCAAATTTTGGTAAAGAGGAGTTGATGACCTGAAAGTGTTGTGAGTAATGTTGGAGTGAGAGAGTGTAGGTTGTATGTAACATTTGTATATTCTTCAACTTACTTTACAGAGTACACTGGATACATTTTAACATTACACCAACACAGCTATTTTACAGTGTGTATTGGGTGGATTTTAACATGGCACCAATACTACCACTTTACAGAGTACACTTGGTGCATGTTAACATTACACCAACACAGCTATTTGATAGTGTACTGGGTGGATTTTAACATGGCACCAATACTACCACTTTACAGAGTACACTGGGTGCATTTTAACATGACTCCAATACAGCTATTTTACATGGTGGACTGTGTGCATTTTAACATAGCACTAGCACTACCACTTTACAGGGTGTACTGGGTGTATTTTATCATGACACTAGCACTACCACTTTACAGGGTGTTCTGGGTGTATTTTATCATTGACATCAGCACTACCACTTTACAGAGTGTACTCGGTGTATTTTATCATTGACATCAGCACTACCATTTACAGAGTGTACTGGGTGTATTTTATCATGGCATTAGCGCTACCACTCTACAGTGTGTACTGGGTGTATTTATCATGGCACTTGCGCTGCCACTTTACAGAGTGTACTGGGTGTATTTATCATGGCACTATTACACCTAGTTTACAGAGTGTACTGTAGCATCAACACAATTACTTTACAGAGTGTACTGAGTGCATTTTAGCATGGCTCCAATATGTATGCTTTTTTTGTGTGTATATATATATATATATATACCCCCCATATATTTACAAACACACACACACACATATATATATATATATATATATATATATATATATGCATCATAATCATTTATTTCTCTATGTATATATCTGTGTGCATATATATATATATGTATATATGCATCATGATCATTTATTTCTCTATGTATATATCTGTGTGTGCGTATATATATATATATATAAATTCATATTCATACACACATATATACACAAGAGCGTTTACACACACATACGCACATGTTGATTTCACCTCTTCTGGGTCAGTTGAACAAACCTTGACATACAAAATATTTAAACAAAATGTTTTTTTCCCTGTTTTTCTATTGAAATATCTGGTGAAGACTGTACATGTTTTGCTGGGGGAAAGTAAAATACAAGAAAAGTAAGAATACCAAGAATAATAATAAGAAGAAGTCTGCAAATTTTGGTAAAGATGAGTTGATGACCTGAAAGTGATGTGAGTAATGTTGGAGTGAGAGACTGTAGGTTGTATGTAACATTTGTATATTCTTCAACTTACTTTACAGAGGGTACATTTTAACAGTACACCAATACTACCACTTTACATTGTATATTTACTGTTGTTTTGAAAAAATATCACTGCAATAGTGGACTTACCATTATCCAAGACTTGAAGAAACTTTTTCTCAAAGAAATTTAAATGATTTAAAGAAATGCTATTTCAATATTTGACATCATCATCATCATCATCATCATCATCATCATTCGGTGGCCTCAGCTGAGATGGACTCAACAATTGATTTCCACGTAGGTCTGTCGTTCATTGCCGCTGCCAAATCCTAGATTTCAATACCAGTGTCTCTGGAGATGACATCGGGATAGGAGAGCTTGCGCCCCCTGTTATTAGTGACTGCTTGTGGTTTTCAGAGCACTAATGGAGACACAGCCTCGTAGGTGGCACGATGGCTGTGGCCAGAAAATATTACTCTCCTTTTACATACGACAGATATGCGTGGGAGGCCGGCATATATCTCTCTCAAAGGCAGATGTCGCCAGCTTATGTTCTGAATATGTTGAAGCAGGCGAGTGTAATTGCTATCAAGTTGCTTTTGTTGTTTGGATGAAAGCGTCCATGTTTCACTTCCATATAGCAAGATTGGTTGAATTGTTACTTGGAAGAGTCTGATCTAGACATAGTGTTATCTAATGCATTGAAAATAGAGTGAAGTGAAGGTAAAGCAGTTTGTATAGCACAGACTAGGTGACGAGGAAAAAAGTTTTACAGGAAATAGCAGTCAATTTAACCCTTTAGCATTCACATTACTCTATATATACTATTATATTTTCATGGTAAAAGCTTTACCTCACATAATTATCTCACATAATATCGAATCTATGAGATTTTGAAAGTATTTATTTTGAGAACAATACCTTAACATCAGTTTGGGCGACCAGTAACAGCCAGTTTCAACAGAAAGAGGTAGAGGATTCTGGCCGGTTTGAACACTAAAGGGTTAAGCCTTTAGCATTTAAACTGACCATATCCAGCCAGAATTCTCTCACCTCCTGTTCAAACCAACTGTCACTGGCTGCTCATACTGATGTTAAGGTATTGTTCTGAAAATAAATAATATCAAAATCTCATAGATTTGGTATTATTTGGGGTAAACCCTTTACTGTGAAAATATGATAGTATATATAGAGTATAGTAAATATAGCTAAAAGGTTAAAGACGCTAACTTAACATTTAAGGAGTCGAAATTAATAATAGATATTTAAAAATTAGTCACTAATATACAATTTGCCTCTGGGGTCAGACCCTTATAGAATTCTTTTTTACTTTAAAGTACTTTACTGCGATCTTCCCTTTAGACAATTCTGAGGCCCTATTTGAAATAGTTCTATATTTGTGTGTGTGTATATATATATATATATATATATATATAGAGAGAGAGAGAGAGAGAGAGAGAGAGAGAGAGAGAGAGAGAGAGAGAGATACATGCACACACAAATACATACACATTTAGAGAGAGAGAGAGACATACATGCATACATACACATATATATATATACATACACACGTGTACATATATGCATACATACACATAATACATACATACTCATAATATATACATACACATAATACATACATATGTGTAAATTCCAATGAGAGAGTCTTGTGTCTATGTTAGAAACCGACTCTCTCTCTCTATTGGTAAAACTTTGTGAAATTATAAAACCAGAAGAACATGCATACATACATACATGCATACATACATACATAAACACACATATACATACATACATGCATACATAAACACACACATACATACATGCATACATACATAAACACACACATACATACATAAACACACACATACATACATAAACACACACATACATACATACATACATACATACATGCATACATACATACATACATACATACATACATGCATACATACATAAACACACATATACATACATACATACATGCATACATAAACACACATATACATACATGCATGCATACATAAACACACATACATGCATACATAAACACACATACATACATGCATACATACATGCATACATACATAAACACACATACATACATACATACATACATACATGCATACATAAACACACATACATACATGCATACATACATAAACACACACATACATACATACATGCATACATACATAAACACACACATACATACATACATACATGCATAAACACGCACATACATACATACATGCATAAACACATACATACATACATGCATACATACATAAACACACATACATACATACATGCATGCATACATAAACACACACACATACATACATACATGCAAACACACACATACATACATACATGCAAACACACACATACATACATACATACATACATACATACATACATACATACATACACACATACATCTGTATGTGTGTCTCTTAGCTGAGTGCAATAGTTGATGGTCAGCCAACATTACAAAGGTGAACATCTTTAAAACAAAATGTTATATACACTTCATAATAATTATGATTACACCTCATTAAAAACAGGAGATACTGTAATTAACTGAGAGAGAGTGTGAGAGAGGGTGAGTGAGTGGGTAAGAGAGTGAGGGGGGTTATCTGGAAGCATCTCCTTATTAAAGTTTATGAAGTGTGGAAATAGGTAGAGAGATGTTTCAGTGAATTCTCAGTGGCAGTAGGGATATAGTGAGGTGATTGGTTAATTATTGTTAGTGAGTGTGAGAGAGAGAGGGAGGTGAAACAGAGAGAGAGAGGGGTTGAAACAGAGAGAGCGTGTGAGAGAGAGAAGGTAAAACAGAGAGAGAGTGTGAGAGAGGGGTTGAAACAGAGAGAGCGTGTGAGAGAGAGAAGGTAAAACAGAGAGAGAGAGAGAGAAAGGGTGAAACAAAGAGTGTGAGAGAGAGGAGGTGAAAGGGAGAGAGAGAAAGAAAGGGTGAAACAAAGAGTGTGTGAGAGAGAGGGGGTGAAAGGGAGAGAGAGAAAGGGTGAAACAAAGAGAGTGTGAGAGAGAGGAGGTGAAACAGAGAGAGAGAGAGAGAGAGAAAGGGTGAAACAAAGAGTGTGTGAGAGAGAGGGGGTGAAAGGGAGAGCGAGAAAGGGTGAAACAAAGAGAGTGTGAGAGAGAGGGGGTGAAAGGGAGAGAGAGAGGATGGTGAAACGCACAGAGAGCGAGAGAGAGAGAGAGAGAGAATGTGAGACAGTGAGAGGGGATGCGGCAGACAGAGAGAGAGAGTGAAGCAGAGAGAGTATGGGCGAAACACAGAGGGAGAGAATGGAGAGTTGGTGAGGGGAGGGGCGTATGATTGATGCAACTCATTGTATTAGATCTGTGACACGCTGCTCAATGTCTATTGGCAGAGAATTGGTATTGTAAGAACATCAGAATACTCTGCATCTTTGGTTCCGATTCTCTGCTCACTTAGTTCAAATCCCACCAAGGTCATCTCTGCTCAAATCCCATCAAGGTCATCTCTGCTCAAATCCCATCAAGGTCATCTTTGCTCAAATCCCATCAAGGTCATCTCTGCTCAAATCCCACCAAGGTCATCTCTGCTCAAATCCCACCAAGGTCATCTCTGCTCAAATCCCACCAAGGTCATCTCTGCTCAAATCCCACCAAGGTCATCTTTGCTCAAATCCCACCAAGGTCACCTCTGTTCAAATCCCACCAAGGTCACCTTTGCTCAAATCCCACCAAGGTCACCTTTGCTCAAATCCCACCAAGGTCATATCTGCTCAAATCCCACC
>OZ024762.1:19777403-19784903 GCA_964016885.1 Eledone cirrhosa
TTTCCATCTCTCTCTCTCTCACTCTCCTCTCTCCCCACCAGAAGTAAGTTCTCACTCTCTGTCCCCTCTCTCCCTTTCCACACCCCCGCCCCTGTTTCCCTCTCCATCCTCACCTGTCCTCAGTACAGCCCCTCCCCCCCAACCCCCCTCCTCCCAAGAAGTTGTTATACCAGGGACATTTGTTTTTCAGAATGTCTACTTAAATAGTAAAATATGTTCTGTTACTGGTTCTAGCTTGTTTTGGATGGATATAATGGTGGCTCTGGTTGTACAGGTGGTGGTGGTGGTGGTGGGGGTGGTGGTGGTGGTGGTTGTGGTGGTGGTACAGGTGGTGGTGGTGGTGGGGGTGGTGGTTGTGGTGGTGGTGGTACAGGTGGTGGTGATGGTGGCTCTGGTTGTACAGGTGGTGGTGGTGGTGGGGGTGGTGGGGGTGGTGGTGGTGGTGGTGGTACAGGTGGTGGTGGTGGTGGGGGTGGTGGTTGTGGTGGTGGTGGTACAGGTGGTGGTGATGGTGGCTCTGGTTGTACAGGTGGTGGTGGTGGTGGGGGTGGTGGGGGTGGTGGTGGTGGTGGTGGTACAGGTGGTGGTGATGGTGGCTCTGGTTGTACAGGTGGTGGTGGTGGGGGTGGTAGTGGTGGTGGTGGTGGCTCTGGTTGTACAGGTGGTGGTGGTGGGGGTGGTGGTTGTGGTGGTGGTGGTACAGGTGGTGGTGATGGTGGCTCTGGTTGTACAGGTGGTGGTGGTGGTGGGGGTGGTGGTTGTGGTGGTGGTGGTGGTGGTACAGGTGGTGGTGGTGGTGGCTCTGGTTGTACAGGTGGTGGTGGTGGGGGTGGTAGTGGTGGTGGTGGTGGTACAGGTGGTGGTGGTGGTGGTGGTGGCTCTGGTTGTACAGGTGGTGGTGGTGGGGATGGTAGTGGTGGCGGTGGTGGCTCTGGTTGTACAGGTGGTGGTGGTGGGGGTGGTGGTTGTGGTGGTTGTGGTGGTGGTGGTGGTGGTACAGGTGGTGGTGATGGTGGTACAGGTGGTGGTGGTGGCTCTGGTTGTACAGGTGGTGGTGGTGGGGATGGTAGTGGTGGCGGTGGTGGCTCTGGTTGTACAGGTGGTGGTGGTGGCTCTGGTTGTACAGGTGGTGGTGGTGGGGATGGTAGTGGTGGCGGTGGTGGCTCTGGTTGTACAGGTGGTGGTGGTGGGGGTGGCGGTTGTGGTGGTGGTACAGGTGGTGGTGGTGGTGGCTCTGGTTGTACAGGTGGTGGTGGTGGTTGTGGTGGTACAGGTGGTTGTGGTGGTGGTGGTGGGGGTTGTGGTGGTGGTACAGGTGGTGGTGGTGGTGGTGGCTCTGGTTGTACAGGTGGTGGTGGTGGTGGCGGTGGTAATGGTGGTGGTGGTGGTGGTGGTGGTGGCTCTGGTGGGGGGGAGGGGGTACAGGTGGTTGTGGTGGTGGTGATGGTGGTGGTGGTGGTACAGGTGGTGGTGGTGGTGGTGGTAATGGTGGCACTGGTGTTTGTACATTGTTACAAGAGTCATATATTCTAGAATTATTTTCCATTTTCTATCAATTTACCTTTACGTGTATACTTATATATATATATATATATATATATATATATATATATATATATATATATAAATGGTGATGTATATATATATATATATATATATATATATATATATATATATATAAATGATAATGTGTATATATATATATATATATATATATTAATATATATCTCTGTTTGTGTATACATCATCATCATCACCATTTTATAATGTCCACTTTCCCCAGAAATATATATATACACACATACATACATGTTTACATGTGTGTGTGTATATAATGTATCTAGAAATATAAATAATGACATATATATATATATTGTAAGCTATATAACCATTTCAGTTTAGTCCAGTGATGTGATTTATACATTTATAAGGATAATATGGAATTCTTACATGCAATCCGTTGTGTAAGGTGGTGTGTATAGAGATGTGAATGGGGTGGTGTGTTGGTGTGTATAGAGTGATGTGAATGGGGTGGTGTGTATAGAGTGATGTGAATGGGGTGGTTTGTTGGTGTGTATAGAGTGATGTGAATGGGGTGGTGTGTTGGTGTGTATAGAGAGGTGTGAATGGGGTGGTGTGTTGGTGTGTAAAGAGTGATGTGAATGGGGTGGTGTGTTGGTGTGTATAGAGAGATGTGAATGGTGTGGTGTGTTGTTTGTTGAATGTGGCATGGAGTGGTGGCTTGTCGGGGATTATAAAGACCATTTTTCTTTCTGCCCATCTCTGAGAACTCCAAAATAATTGTCTAACCCTACACCATTATTTGAGTAAGCTAACGCTATGTAGGTGCAGGCAAATCTGTAGGGGTTAACTCGTTTTGCTTTGCTGTGCTTCACATCCATGTGGTTCGATAGTTCACTGGTCTGGTAGTAATGTAGCTGTTGTTTTGGTACCCTGCCATGTAGCACACCCAGTGTCTATTCACCAATGGCTTCTGAGTGGAATTAAATAGAATTGAAGAGAAGCTTCAGAAGGCTGCCATGTGGGAAAATGGACTATTTTTTTAGCTGATTTGACTTGCATCTCCAACAAAATGAGATTTTGGCTGAAGTTTAATATATTTGAACACTTCTCTGAGTGGATAATTAATTTATTAATATATCTGGTAGTTTACCACTGTTGGTCCAGGGTTGATTAATTGTCCGGCAGTTGGCCTCTTATATCGCAACTAGCCATCATATCTGGTGGCCGTGTAGCTATCTACCACCTGTGACATGTTCTCTAGCAGAAAAGCTCTTCCCCCACGACCCTTTCAGGAATAAGTGGGGGAAGAAGAAGATTAATATATGTTGTCCTTTCATTAGTCAAATACGGCGCAAGCCCATGGTTCTATATATATATATTAACTCATTAGAAACAGTTAACTTTATAGTTTTATAAATATATATATACGATATTAAATAAATGGAAACTATATTTATAAAACCATATTTATTTCATTATACATATTTCAGGGATACCAAATTAAAATATGGTATGCCTTCATCAGACAAAATACAATATATAAACAGTTTTATAAATAATTTTGACGTACCCTATTAGATGCAACCATTATTTTTGGAAGCTGTCTGGATAGACACTATAAATATAGTTTCCATTTATTTAATATCGTATATCTACTCCAAAAACTTGTCGAGTGCTTTATATCAGTTATAAAATATTTACTTGTTGTATCCCAACAATTTTAAATAGAACTTTTACATATATATATATATATATATATATATATATACACAAGAAGGTGCTGAAAAGTTCCTGGCTTGATCACTGCTACAGGGGCTTGCTTGGAGGCCCAACCTTCTGAGTTCTTTTTACAGGGCTTTGAAAATCTGAAGGCAAAACTGCTGCAAAAATTAGTATACACAGCAAAGCCCCTAATTTTACATATCAAAGTTAGCTTGGTGCAAGTAATTGGAATTGAAAAGATACACATACAGGTATTAAACTCAAAAATTCTAAGCATCCTATAATTAAAAAGCCCATCTGAGGCCACAAATAAATTTCTATGTCCGACACTGGTGAGGGCCTAGGGCAATTGCCCCCTTTGCTCGCCATTAAATCCGGCTCTGGGAACCAGTGGTATATAGACTCTGTCAATTTAGCACCTTTTAACCGTTTAGCATTTACATTACTTTATATTTACTATTGTATTTTCATGGTAAAGTCTTTATTTCACATAATATCGAATCTATGAGATTTTGATATTATATATTTTGAGAACAATACCTTAACATAGGTATGAGAGGCTAGTTACAGCTGGTTTGAACAGAAAGAACTGAGATAATTCTGGCCAGATATGGCCAGTTTAAATGTTAAAGGGTTAAATATAATTATTATCTTATTAATAAGTAATATAGTATATAAAGTAATATGTTATGTCAATACTAATCTATATTTCTTTTTCTTCTATTTACAGGTCAGTACCATTATTTCTGTTCTGGTAGGTTCTATTATTTTCTCTGTTGTATGTTGAAGATTTTAAAAACAAAATGTTTTCTTTTCATACACTTTTACTATTTGTATTCCAAACCACGCAAAACCACCCTGAATTTATAATACAAACAACACTGCCCATTTTAAAAATGTTTATTTTTGTCTCAAAGCCTTCCATTATAATTTTAAGGGCGGAGGATTGGCAGTATCGGTAGAGGGTTGGACGCCATGCTTTGACGCATAGAGTTACGGCCCTTGCCATTCTGAGTTCAAATCGCGCCGAGGTTAACTTTGCCTTTCATCCTTTCGGGGTCGATAAAATAAAGTACCAGTAATACACTGGGTAATTGCTGGCCTTGTGCCAAATGTAGAAACAATTATAATTTTATGTATTAGAATTGTTTTCGACACGCTGATGCTTGTATGAGTATATTATCATAAATGTGTAAGCACGTACACACTTAGAAAAATACACACTCACAGACATACAATCATAGAAACACACACATGCAGTGTAGCAAATGGAACACCAGCCACTGTTTTGCTATAGTTTTTTCACCAAACCCTTCCTTCCTTTTGCACACACATACATTTACACACACACACACACACAAACAAACACACACACATATTGTGTGACAGACGAACGGACAGACAAAAGTCACTCAAGTTTATATATAGAACCTTTATCAACATTTTTTATACCAAACCACCCGATGCGCATTTTATTATAGAATTGACTTCTACAGGACTAGACCTGTTTCATTCGTAAGAAATCATCTTCTGCACTAGTTACAGGAACTCAATGACGATGATGATGATTGTGATCCCAGAGTAGAAATCTAAGTAAAAGTAATTTCCCAGTAACATCTGTATTTACCCAAATCTAAGTAAAAATAATTTCCCAGTAACATCTGTATTTACCCTTTTTAGTAACAGCCCCACCCTGAAACCACTCTGGATTTATGATATAAACAACACTACTCATTTTTAAAATGTTTATATTAGGAGGTGCTGTAAAGTCCCTGTCATTTATATATGATGATAATACTGCTCAATTTAAAATGTTTATCCTTATATTAAAACCTTCTACCATAGTTTTATTACAGAAATTGTTATTAAGTAATGTTAGATCAGCTTATTAATGAAAAACTTATTTAATTAAATACTTATATGTTTGGATATTTTCCAAATTAGGTTGAACACATAGGCAGTGTAATTAATTATTTTGTAGAAAATATCTCCAAATGTTTATAGTATCTTTACTTACTGTAAAGATTGTTGTGAACATTTGCTGAGTAAAAAGTTAAAATTCTAATGTGATGCTGTCTTCAACCGTTCAATAGATTGACAGAGGTATGCAGCACTGATGAAGGGTAATGACCCTGAAACCTGTTGATTGTTCCTCAATGTCAGTGTTGAACAAACGGATGACAATTTGTCATTGGCACGGCACAGCTTTAATTGTGCTGTTTGTTTACAAATGAACCAAATATTATTATTATCAATGTTCGATATAACAGATATGTATGTATATATATATATATATGTATATATATATATATATACACACACACATATGTACACAATCTGTCGCATGGTCGGGTCGGTGGCGACTAAGCCGGCAACCCCACCAAGTTTACTTGGTGAAGAGGGTGATTTTGGACACCCTGCAGGGCAAAAAACAAAATCTGACAAAGGGCGGAAGAACTCATAAGAGTCAACGGCCATCCAAAAGTGTGTAAATATGTATATATACATGTACATATGTATATATATATGTGTGTATGTGTATATACATATGTGTATATACATATGTGTATATACATGTGTGTATATGCATGTGTGTATATGCATGGGTGCATGTGTATGTATATGCACGGGGACATAGAAATAGTCGGGCTGGACACCTGATCGCGTGGTTAAACCACTGGGAGTGAAGAAACCCTAGCCCTTATCAGGGCATTCTTCTAGGAGAAGGCAACTCAGGAAACTGGGATAACTCCAATATAAAACCTGCGGCTCAGTAGTTACCGATGATGTTGATCTTTTCTTCTTTTCGGGTTATAGCTACTGTCGCTCAGAGAGTGGGATTGGCTCAGTGCACAGTCTTTCCTCACTTTAAAAAATATCTTCACACACAGGCATTGCACGATAGAATTAATTAATAATTATTAATAATGGTATATCGTGCAATGGTCATACTCAATAACGAGGGGGCAGCCATATATATTTGTGTGTGTACGTATACCTAATTACATTTATGTATCCGCTGTACTAAGGCGAGAAATAAAATTTAAATTTTATGGTCATAGTGTTGTTTTCTATATTTCAAAAAAACTTGTTTATATAGTGCAGGACGTTGAGCTTTTCACCTTGTGTGTGTGTAGAAGGGAAGGACCATTCCATCAGTTACAGTGCAACATTTTGATCTTTAGGGTGTGAAATTTAAAGAACGTTTGACTGCTATTTCTAGCATGTCTAGTAACCACTCAGGTGGTTCCCCAAACTGGAGTATACAATGACGTTATAGATCATAGGTTTTCAAAGTAGGTACTACCACCGCCCCCTCAGCCTCTGGGGGAGAAGGTCCAAGGGTGGTAGAGATGATATAATAGTATATTAATTATATATTAGTACATTTTTTTTTTTTTTCATCATTTTACGTCCGCATTTTCCCTGCTTGCAAGGGTGGGACGGGAACTGATTTTGGCTCGATTTCTACAGCTGGATGCCCTTCCTAACACCAACCTCATTTACAGTGAGTGCTGGGTGCTTTTTTGCCGTGGCACCTCCACGACCACTTTGCAGTGGAATGATAGGGACCCCCTCTACAGCTGAGTAAACTGGAGCAATGTGAAATAAAGTGTCTTGCTCAAGGAAACAACATCACCCGGTCTGAGAATTGAACTCACAACCTTTCGATTGCAAGGCTCTAACCACTAAGCCATGTGCCTCCATGTTATATATAAAGTAATGTAAAATAAAAAATAAATACCGTATTTCCCAGCGTCGAAGACACTGCTTTTTTCCTGAAATAAGTCTCAAAAATCTACCATGCATCCTGGAGGCCGAAGGTTGTTTATTATTTTATTTCAAATCGGTAGAGGGTCGGACGCCATGCTTTCCAGCATAGTTACGTCCCTTTACGATCTGAGTTCAAATCCCGCCGAGGTTGACTTTGCCTTTCATCCTTACGGGGTCGATGAAATAAAGTACCAGTAATACACAGGGATAATTGCTGGCCTTGTGCCAAAAGTAGAAACGATTATATATTTATACATAATATATATTATATTATTTATTATATATAAATTAATGATTTTATTTATTATATATTATTTACAATTAACGTGTAGGCAGGTCCCTCTGGAAATAGGGTTGAAGGGGTCACTGAAGGCCGTGAAGAGGGGCAGTGGCCCCAAAACGTTTGAGAACCTCTGGTTATAGATGAAGGATAGGTTTCATTGGGAAGATAATGGTGTGAAGTGGTACTCCTGATAAACA
>OZ024762.1:19792403-19804903 GCA_964016885.1 Eledone cirrhosa
ACACAGGCACATATACACACAGATAGACACACACACACACACACACAGACATAAGCACATACACATACACACACACACACGGGCACAGATACACATATACTTACTCGCACACACACACAAGCACTTATACACAGACGCATATATACACACATACACACTTACACACACACACAAAAACATACTTGCATGCACACACGTGCTGATAGGCATACACACAGGCAGGTACACACACATGCTCATACACGTACACACACATGCTCATACACGTACACACACATACCTATACACAGACATGCCGATACATACACACACATACACACACATACGCACACACATGCCCACACACACACACATACCCATACACACGGATGCCAATACACACACACATACACATACACACACACACAGACATACCCATACACACATGCTGATACACACACACACACATACCCATACACACAGATGCTGATACACACACATACCCATACACACACACACATATGCCCATACAAACACACACGCCCATACATACTCGGACACACATACACACACATGCCGATATATACACACACATGCCCATACATACACACATATATCCATACACACACACACACATGCCCATACACACACATATATCCATACACATACATATATCCACATGCCCATACATACACACATATCCATACACACACACATGCCCATACACACACATGTCCATATACACACACATGCCGATACATACACACACATGCCCATACACACACATCTCCATATACACACACATGCCGATACATACACACATATGCCCATACACACACATGCCCATACATACACACACACACATGTCGATACACACACATGTCCATACACACACACTTACACATACACATGCCCATACATACTCACACTTACACACGCATTTATTCTCGGACACACTTACACGTACACTTACACACACATACACCTACACATGCACATACACACAATCACTAGTTTGTTTATATTACTTTTTTAACAGTTGTTTATTCCCTCTATGCATATATATATATATATATATATATATATATATATATATATATATATATATTTATATCATCATCATCATCATCATCATCATCATTTTACGTCCGCTTTTCCCTGCTTGCAATATATTTATATATATATATATATATATATATATATATATATATATATATATATATATATATATATGTATATATATGCATGACTATCCAGATGGAACTTGAGCCGTTAAGGACTCATTCCTGGATATGTCACTATTTATAAAACAAATTTTGTATTTTATCTGATGAGGGCGTACCAAAGTTTTGGTACCCTTGAAATATATATAATAGAATAAATATGGTTTTATAAATATAATTGCCATTTATTTAATATCATTGATACATATATATATATATATATATATATATACATTAGCGTTAATGTTTATAATTTGTATTGGTGAGGGGTGGGGTTACCCTAGGGTGTTATGGGTTAGGGGAAGGGTTTCATGTGTGTTTGAGTGTTTGTGTTTGTGCGTGTGTGTTTGTGTGTTTATGTATGTGTTTGGGTGTGTGTGTGTTTGTGTATATGTGTGTGTTTGTGTGTGTTTGTGCGTGTGTGTTTGTGTGTTTATGTGTGTGTTTGTGTATATGTGTGTGTTTGTGTGTGCGTGTGTGTTTGTGCATGTTTGTGCGCGCGTGTGTTTGTACGTGTTTGTATTTGTGTGTGTGTGTGTTTATGTAGCTGACTGAAAATTCCACCGTATAGACCACTTAATTAATATTTCTGGGTAGCAGTAAAATTAATTTTGGGTGCATTCAATTATTGTGAGACCCTGGTGAATATCCTGTCAGCCCTCTATTCCTTAATCTGGCACAGGGTTGACAGAACGCTACCCCCCCCCCACTCCCATCTCTATCAATCATTGATTGCAGCTGGGGTGGGCTGGAATGGGGTGTATAAAGCATGCATGAACATTTGGGGCACTTGTGTGTTATTATTTACGATAGCAAAATAAAAACTTAATTTGGGGGCCCTTTTAATTGTTGTGAGGCCCCTAGCTACAACTCAATCAGACCCCAGCACCCTCACATGCGGTCCTTGACTACAGTCAGACACCACCACCTCCATGTGAGACCCCTAGCTACAGTCAGACACCACCACCCCCATGTCAGTCACCACCACCCCCATGTCAGTCAGTCACCCCCACCTGACCCACATGTCAGGCCTATGACTAAAGTCAGACACCACCACCCCCGTGTGGGGTCCTTGACTACAACTTAGTCAGCCACTTAACCCCTCCAATAATCTGCCACTTGTTCCCATAAAACCTCCTCAATATAGCCATCACTTGTTGCACTCAGCTGGAGTTGCAGTCGGCTGGAGTTGCACTCGGCTGGAGTTGCACTCGGCTGGAGTTGCACTCGGCTGGAGTTGCACTCGGCTGGAGTTGCACTCGGCTGGAGTTGCACTCAGGTGGACTTGCACTCAGGTGAGGTTGTACTGGTGTGGAGCTGCACTCAGGTGAGGTTGTACTGGTGTGGAGCTGCACTCACGTGAGGTTGTACTGGTGTGGAGCTGCACTCAGGTGAGGTTGTACTGGTGTGGAGCTGCACTCAAGTGAGGTTGTACTGGTGTGAACTAAGTTCGCAAACTTCTTTGGCAATCTGTGCATATTGTTTACAGTAGCAAAAACTAAACAAAAAAAAAATTATTTAAGATCCTTTGAATATTGTGAGGGCCTCTGAATTCACCCTAGTTATAATTACCTGCCTTGGTGTGTGTGTCCTTGGTGCAACCTAGTTAGGGTCACATGCCTTGGTGTGAGGGTCTCTGGGTACACTCTAGTTAGGTTCACCTGCCTTGGTGTGAGGGCCCTGGGTACAGCCTAGTTAGGGTCACCTGCCTTGGTATGAGGGTCTCTAGGTACAACCTAGTTAGGGTCACCTGCCTTGGTGTGAGGGCCCTGGATAGAGCCTAGTTAGAGTCACCTGCCTTGGTGTGAGGGCCCTGGGTACAACCTAGTTAGAATCAGCTGGATTGGTGTGAGGGCCCAGGGTACAGCCTAGTTAGGGTTACCTTCCTTGGTGTGAGGGCCCTGGGTACAGCCTAAGTAGGATTTCATGCCTTAATCTTCCACTAGTATGTGAGACCCTGTTTGGTAAACTTTCTTTTATGTATTCAGAAACAAGATTTTATTTCTTCTCTTTGTTTCTATTCTGTTATTCACTCTTGTCTCAAGCTACTTTTTCTCCAAGTAAGCAGTAATCCAGTTGGCTACTGTTGATTAGTTTTGCCTCTTCATTAACTCTTTGGCCCCTCATTAACTCTTTGGTCTTTCATTAACCCTTTGACCCTTCATTAACTTTTTGTTTCCTCATTAACCCTTTGGCTCTTCATTAACTTTTTGGTCCCTCATTAACTCTTTGGTCTTTCATTAACCTTTTGGTCCCTCATTAACTCTTTGGTCCCTCATTAACTCTTTGGTCCTTCATTAACCTTTTGGTCCCTCATTAACTCTTTGGCTCTTCATTAACCCTTTGACCCTTCATTAACTCTTTGGTTCTTCATTAACCCTTTGGCTCTTCATTAATCCTTTGGTCCTTCATTAACTCTTTGGTCCCTTCATTAACCCTTTGGTCCCTTCATTAACTCTTTGGTCCTTCATTAACCCATTGGCCCTTCATTAACCCTTTCATTACCATATTTGTATGATGGAAGTGTTTTGATAATTAAAAGCACTCTAACTCATTTTGTTACCATATTTCTAATGACACTGTCTATGCTGTTTAAATCATTGCAAGAACAATCATGGCTTTAAAGACATTTCCTAATATAAATAAGTTCCTCATTATTAAGTTGGGGTTTACAGCATAACTTAATAAAGTTATTTTACATGAAGTTATGGTAGTGGTCTTTTAGATGTAGATATAAACACTTTAATCTTTTCATTACAATATTTCTACTGAAAGATAATATCTTTGAATTTCAAATAATTTTGAAACTTATCAAGAATTTGGAAGGGTTTAGCTCAACTGCAAACCTGACAGAGAACAACTGTTATCGTTATTAACCCTTTAGCATTAGATTACTCTATATTTACTTTTGTATTTTCAGGGTAAACACTTTATCTCACATAGTATCTAATCTATAAGATTTTGATATTATTTATTTTGAGAACAATACCTTAGCATAAGTATGAGCAACCGGTTATTGCCAGTTTGAACAGAAAGAGGTGAGAGAATTCTGGCTGGATATGGCCAGTTTGAATGTTAACCCTTTAGTGTTCAAACCGGCCAAAACCGGCCAGAATTCTCTACCTCTTTCTGTTGAAACTGGCTGTAACTGGTCGCTCAAACTGATGTTAAGGTATTGTTCTCAAAATAAATACTTTCAAAATCTCATAGATTCGATATTATGTGAGATAATTTTGTGAGGTAAAGCCTTTACCATGAAAATGTAATAGTATATATAGAGTAATGTAAATGTCATGTGAGGTAAAGCCTTTACCATGAAATTATAATAGTATATATAGAGTAATGTAAATGTCATGTGAGGTAAAGCCTTTACCATGAAATTATAATAGTATATATAGAGTAATGTAAATGTCATGTGAGGTAAAGCCTTTACCATGAAATTATAATAGTATATATAGAGTAATGTAAATGTCATGTGAAGTAAAGCCTTTACCATGAAATTATAATAGTATATATAGAGTAATGTAAATGTCATGTGAGGTAAAGCCTTTACCATGAAATTATAATAGTATATATAGAGTAATGTAAATGTCATGTGAGGTAAAGCCTTTACCATGAAATTGTAATAGTATATATAGAGTAATGTAAATGTCATGTGAGGTAAAGCCTTTACCATGAAATTGTAATAGTATATATAGAGTAATGTAAATGTCATGTGAGGTAAAGCCTTTACCATGAAATTATAATAGTATATATAGAGTAATGTAAATGTCATGTGAGGTAAAGCCTTTACCATGAAATTGTAATAGTATATATAGAGTAATGTAAATGTCATGTGAGGTAAAGCCTTTACCATGAAATTATAATAGTATATATAGAGTAATGTAAATGTCATGTGAGGTAAAGCCTTTACCATGAAATTGTAATAGTATATATAGAGTAATGTAAATGTCATGTGAGGTAAAGCCTTTACCATGAAATTATAATAGTATATATAGAGTAATGTAAATGTCATGTGAGGTAAAGCCTTTACCATGAAATTGTAATAGTATATATAGAGTAATGTAAATGTCATGTGAGGTAAAGCCTTTACCATGAAATTATAATAGTATATATAGAGTAATGTAAATGTCATGTGAGGTAAAGCCTTTACCATGAAATTGTAATAGTATATATAGAGTAATGTAAATGTCATGTGAGGTAAAGCCTTTACCATGAAATTATAATAGTATATATAGAGTAATGTAAATGTCATGTGAGGTAAAGCCTTTACCATGAAATTATAATAGTATATATAGAGTAATGTAAATGTCATGTGAGGTAAAGCCTTTACCATGAAATTGTAATAGTATATATAGAGTAATGTAAATTGCATGTGAGGTAAAGCCTTTACCATGAAATTATAATAGTATATATAGAGTTAATGTAAATGTCATGTGAGGTAAAGGCTTTACCATGAAATTATAATAGTATATATAGAGTAATGTAAATGTCATGTGAGGTAAAGCCTTTACCATGAAATTATAATAGTATATATAGAGTAATGTAAATGTCATGTGAGGTAAAGCCTTTACCATGAAATTATAATAGTATATATAGAGTAATGTAAATGTCATGTGAGGTAAAGCCTTTACCATGAAATTATAATAGTATATATAGAGTAATGTAAATGTCATGTGAGGTAAAGCCTTTACCATGAAATTATAATAGTATATATAGAGTAATGTAAATGTCATGTGAGGTAAAGCCTTTACCATGAAATTATAATAGTATATATAGAGTAATGTAAATGTCATGTGAGGTAAAGACTTTACCATGAAATTATAATAGTATATATAAAATAATTGTTTCTACTTTTGGCACAAGGCCAGCAATTACCCAGTGCATTACTGGTACTTTATTTTATCGACCCCGTAAGGATGAAAGGCAAAGTCAACCTCGGCGGGATTTGAACTCAGATCGTAAAGGGACGTAACTATGCTGGAAAGCATGGCGTCCGACCCTCTACCGATACTGCCAATCCACCGCCCTTATATAAAATAAGTATATATAAAATAATGTGAATGCTAAAGGGTTAAACTGATGTTCAGAACATGACATAACAAAGATTCTTGTAAAAGATTCTGATAGTAAAAGGGTTTAAGATAAATATAAACAGTTTAAGATAAACAGTTTTATATTGTGGAATTAGGGGGTCAGTTTCTGGTAGCTTAGTATTTCAAAAAGTGACAATGTCTTGTTATTTAACAATACTACATATGCACATCGATGCTTGCACTTGTACTTAAACATGAATGCATACATACTGCTGCACATATATAAATATAGCATATATATATATATATGCAGATGAACCTAAACACAGGTAAATACACACACACACACGTATATATATATGTATATATATATATATATATAGAGGGAGAGAGAGATAATTAATATATATATATATATATATATCCCGCTCTTGCAAGCAGGGAGGAGCGGACATAAAATGATGATGATGATGGATGACATCATCATCAGCATCATCATTTTACGTCCGCTTTTCCTTGCTTGCAAGGGTTGGACATACATATATCTATCTATCTATCTATCTATATATACATACATAAGTGTGTGTATACAAATACACTATCATGCATATATATATATATATATATATATATATATGTTGATTTAAAACTGCACTATCCACAAGTGTTTTTTAGCCTTCATATCATGTTCTCCTGTTTTATCTGATGAAAACACAAATATTATTGCATGATGATGTTTGTTTTTGAAATGCGCATAATAAAATACATGGAACTCCTTTAACCATCTTTTGATCTTATATTATATATATATATATATATATATATATATATATATATATAGTGAAGGCGCGTGGCTGAGTGGTTAGAGAATTGAACTCTCAATCGTGAGGTTGTGAGTTCGATTCCTGGACCGGGCCATGCGTTATGTCCCTGGGCAAGACACTTTATTTCACGTTGCTCCTTCTACCTGGAGTTGCGACCGATAGATAGTAATAGCAATTGGAAAGACTAATGGAAACATTGTTTCCTCGGTACGATTTGAGTGACATATATATATATATATATGCAGAGGTTATATTTAATTTGTTGGGATTTAACAAGCTTAAAAATTATATATATATATATATATATATATATATATATATGGCTTCCATAAATAATGGTTGCATTTTAAAAGGGTACGTCAAAGCTTATTTGTAAAACTGTTATATATTGTATTTTGTCTGATGAAGGCATACCATAATTTAATTTGGTATCCCTGAAATATGTATAATGAAATAAATATGGTTTTATAAATATAGTTTCCATTTATTAATATCGTATATATATATATATATATATAGAGAGAGAGAGAGAGAGATTTAATGTTAGAGAAAACAATACCAAATTCTTGAACAAATATATTTAATGGCTTACAATTGTTTCAGAAATCATATCAGAAATGAGCTCGTCCAGGGTTCAATTGGGGGTAACCACAGTAAGGTACTCAATACATTAGTAGAGTGTATACAACAAATTTAATATAGAAATGGCTTCTACAGGACTAGAACTGTTTTTTTTTACTGAAACACTTCTAGTCATGTAGAAGCCATTTCTATATTAAATTTGTGATATATATATATATACATACGCACACACACATGTATATATATATATATATATATATACACACACACATACTAACCCATGACAGTGTGGAAAAATGGTCATTAAACAGTGATGATGATGATGATGATGATATATATTTAAACATACACACACTCACACACACACACGTATATATATATGCACATATTTTGTAACACATGAATATATACACACCCTTGTGCACAACATACAGAACTATCACAAATAAAGACACACACACACACACACACACACACGTACACTCACACAGACACACACACACATACACTCACACAGACATACACAGATGTACAGGCACACACACACACACACACGTACACTCACACAGACACACACACACATACACAGATGTACAGGCACATACACACACACACACGTACACTCACACAGACATACACACACATACACAGATGTACAGGCACATACACACACACACGTACACTCACACAGACACACACACACATACACAGATGTACAGGCACATACACACACATACACAGATGTACAGGCACATACACACACACAAGTACACACACTATAACATTCATTATTTACAGTTAGTTTGTCAGTCTTTCTGTTCAGTTGCCATTAAAATTTTACGCCAACGTTAAAATGACAATAAATAAAATTAATTTTTTTTTGTTTTTTATTCAATTTCTTTTAAAGATTTAATCAAGTATTTTGTTTATTTTGAATATATTATCACACGTTTCTTAAACTCTCTTTTAAATACTAACTATAATAATAATAATGGTTTCTGAATTAGACACAAGGGCAGCAATTATGGGGGAGGGGAAACTCAATTAAATCGACACCAGTGTGTTACCGGTACTTTTATAATCATCCCCCATAAGGATGAAAGGCAAAGTTAATAATAATAATAGTTTCTACTTTACGCACAAGGCCAGCAATTTGAGGGGAGAGGGAGTCGATTAAATCAACCCAGTGCATTACTGGTACTTTATTTTATCTACTCCGTAACAATGAAAGGCAAAGTTGACCTTGGCAGGATTTGAATTCAATAATAATAATAATAATTGTTTCTACTTATGGCACAAGGCCAGCAAATTACCCAGTGTATTACTGGTACTTTGTTTTATCGACCCCGTAAGGATGAAAGGCAAAACTAACCCTCAGCAGGATTTGAATAATAATAATAATAATAATAATAATAATAATAATAATGGTTTCTTAGGAGGGAGAGGAAAGTCGAATAAATTGACTCCAGTACATTACTGGTACTTTATTTTATCGACCCCGTAATGGATGAAAGGCAAAGTTAACCTCAGCAGGATTTGAATTCAGAAAGTAAAAGGCCATAACTCTATGCTGCAAAGCATGTTGTCTGACGCTCTACCGATACTGTCAAATAATGGTTTCTTATATAGGCACAAGGCCAGTAATTTGGGGGGAGGGGAAAGTCGATTTAATCGACCCCCAGTGCGTGACTGGTACTTTATTTTATCGACCCCCGTAAGGATGAAAGGCAAAGTTAACCTCGACGGGATTTGAACTCAGACTGTAAAGGGAGGTAACTATGCTGGAAAGCATGGCGTCCGACCCTCTACCGATACTGGCAATTCACCAAATAATATTGATAATAATAATGTTTCTGCTTTTGGTACAAGGCCAGCAATTACCCCAGTGCATTACTGGTACTTTATTTTATCGACCCCGAAAGGATGAAAGGCAAAGTTAACCTCGGCGAGAGATTTCAACTCAGAAAGTAAAGGGAAATAACTCCATGCTGCAAAGCATGTTGCCCAATGCTCTACCGATTCTGCCAAATGATAATAATAATAATAATATAATTGACTTTTCTCTGAAAATATCTAATAACAATATCAGACGAGGAATTTGCAGAGACACATGGCTTAGTGGTTAGAGCATTGGGCTTGCAATCGAAAGGTTGTGAGTTCAATTCTTGGACCGGGTGATGTGTTGTTTCCTTGAGCAAGACACTTTATTTCACATTGCTCCAGTTTATTCAGCTGTAGAAATGAGATGATAGGGACTGAGGTCCCTATCATTCCACTGCAAAGTGGCTGTGGAGGTGCCACGGCAAAAAAAAGCACACAGCACTCACTGTAAATGAGGTTGGTGTTAGGAAGGGCATCCAGCTGTAGAAATCAAGCCAGAATCAGTTCCCGTCCCACCCTTGCAAGCAGGGAAAAGCGGATATAAAATGATGATGATTAAAATGTTGAACTGAATGTTTCTCGTTCTCTGAGTTCAAATCCCACTGAAGTCAACTTGACATTTCATCCTTTTGAAGTTGTTAAAAACACAAAATACCAGTTAAATACTGGAGTCAGTTTTCATCTATTTCTTTTTCTTACTTCAATCTCTGTCCTCCCCCCCCCCTCCTCTCTCTATCTTTCCTCTTTCTCTCTTGCATCTCTATCTCTCTCTGTCTCTCTTACTTCCATCTTTATCACTCTTTCTCTCTCTCTTTCTCACTCCCATCTATCACTCTCTTTCTCACTCCCATGCATCTCTGGTATTTTTTTTTTTGCTTGTGCTTTTCACTTATACTTCTTACACTTCCAACCAGTGCTGCCTGTAATTGTGTTCTTTCAAGCAGAACATCTTTTTAACTCCTGACTCTCCACATGTTACCTATGACACTAACAACAATTATGTACCCTAAATGTTCTAAATGACTAGGATTTTAGTCACATGTTTCGACATTCCCTATGCTCTGATGAATCCAGACTTCCCTCTGCAAGAAACAATTGTCAGCAAATAAATGTTCTAAACTAAAATTTGATCGTTTTAACACTTTGTATCTCGGCTCTGTAAAACACTTGAAAATTTGCATTGAGCCTTTTGTCATACCGCTAACCGGCTAGTACTTAGTACTACCCTACATATTTATAGTTGTATCAAACATATATAAATATTCTTATTACTATATATATATATATATATAGTCAGCACTTCAGAAAGCCAAAAATTTGGCTTTGTACATTATATGATAAAATATTTTAATATATGTATGAGGAACTTAACAATGAAGTGTTTTATATCACAGAACCAGTGTCAGAGACGGTCTCAGGTGGTTGGTATCATAAAGGTTAAGGGGTATACGTGTCTGTGCTTACACATTAATTCCACAACCAAGTTATTCCATTACTCTTGGGTTTCAAATAACCATTGCCCTCCCCCCTACACACACACATACACAGATTTTTTTTCTTTAGAAGACTGTGTTAATAAGTAGGAAAGAAGGAGGGGTGTATTTCTAAAAGTGGTGGTGAAATTCTATAAGATGCAAGTGTAATTTATGAATAATAGTCCCCCCGGCCATTATTTTTCAGATTATTTTCCACCCCCTCTGTTTATTAAAGTTTACTAATCTGTCTGGTAAAATTTTATTTTAAATGGTACCATTACTACAATAATTATTTTTTCTTTATACATTAAAAATAAACCTTACACATGACAAAAAAAAGTACATTATTAGAAATCTCATATGTATAAAAAAAAAAAAAAGATGGTTGAGGGTTTCAGTATGTAAACTAAACGACTAATTCTGGTTTTTAAAAAAAATCAACAGAGACAAACCTAGAAAAATTACCATTTTTCCAACCCCCTGCTTATTCTAACTCCGCTGACCCCTATTATTTGGGACCCAAAAGTGATTGATCACCTCGAAGACTCGTCGTTGAAACCGACAAATGTCCTTTCCAGGTAGATATTTTGTTTTAATCACATATAGACTTTTTTCAATATGACGGCAGCTCTATCTGTTTACAATCTAAGTATTGATCCGTTTCTATTGGTTTTTCTGTAGGTGTCAATGTTTAAATATTTGGATAATTGTTGCTTTTGATGTCTTTCTAGAATCTCTTTTGTCATCCGTTTCCACAGTTCCAGTTTTGGCACTCCCTCGGGTGATCAATAGATATTTCTATATATATATATATATTAGCGACAAATATATATATGTGACAAATATATATATATATATATATACATATAAGCGACAAATATATATATATATATATACATATAAGCGACAAATATATATATATATATATATATATTGGCGACAAATAACTTTTTGTTTGATATATTTATGTATCTATATATATATATACTTGGCGTGGCAATAAAGTCTTTAGAATAACCCTTTAAATGAAATTGCACAACGTATTGAAACTAAAATTTATTTATTCTGCAAAACATAATTTCCATTGAATGCAATAACATCTTTACAGTGCTTATGCAAAGCATTTAACTCTTTCTGGAACCATTTCTTTGGCAATTGTTTAACCCTTTAGCATTTTCATTACTCTATATATACTATTGTATTTTCATGGTAAAGACTTTACCTCACATAATATCTCACATGATATCGAATCTATGAGATTTTGAAAGTATTTATTTTGAGAACAATACCTTAACATCAGTTTGAGTGACCAGTAACAGCCAGTTTCAACAAAAAGAGGTAGAGAATTCAGGCCGGTTTGAACATTAAAGGGCTAAACCAGTGCAACGATTCATCCACTACCTCTTCTAATGAAGCGAAATCAAAGATGTTGCTTTAATATCTTGAACACCCAATGATCGCACAAATTTAAGTCGGGACTATAGGGTCATTGCCACTCTC
>OZ024762.1:19809903-19814903 GCA_964016885.1 Eledone cirrhosa
GAATTGAACTCACAACCTTTCGATTGCAAGCCCATTGCTCTAACCACAATATATATATATAGATAGATAGATAAATCTACCAAAATATACGGTAGTGCTCAATCCGTATGAAGAACTCAATGTAATCCAAATATCATGAAAAGAGATGTATTCAAAAATGTTTTCGATGAAAATCACAGGAAAACAGAGTCAAGATAAATTAATAAAAACAATGAATAAAAACAAAGAAACAGTTCCTTATATTAAAAAATGCATCATTTTACGATCGTTTCTAGGATATATATGTGTGTGTTGGTATGCATATAGGAAACAACACATCACTCGGTCTGAGAATTGAACTCACAAGCTTTGGATTACAAGGCCAATGCTCTGACCACTAAGCCATGCGCCTCCATATATATATATATATATATATATATATCATCATCATCATCAACGTTTAACGTCCGTGTTCCACGCTTGCATGGATTGAGTGGTTGTCTTGCTCGCATAGGACTGTCTGGCAGGTTTTCTACAGTTGGATGCCCTTCCTAACACCAACCACATTTACAGTGTGGGTCTGGGAGGTTTTTACCGTGTTGCCTACACGGCCACATTACAGCGTGGACTGTGTGTTTTTTTGTCGTATATATAATGGAGGCACATGGCTTAGTGGTTAGAGCATTGGCCTTGCAATCGAAAGGTTGTGAGTTCAATTCTCAGACCGGGTGATGTGTTGTTTCCTTGAGCAAGACACTTTATTTCACATTGCTCCAGTTTACTCAGCTGTAGAAATGAGATGATAGGGACTGGGGTCCCTATCATTCCACTGCAAAGTGGTCGTGGAGGTGCCACGGCAAAAAAGCACCCAGCACTCACTGTAAATGAGGTTGGTGTTAGGAAGGGCATCCAGCTGTAGAAATCAAGCCAGAATCAGTTCCCGTCCCACCCTTGCAAGCAGGGAAAAGCGGACGTAAAATGATGATGATGATGATGATAATGAATTTTTCAGTATAACAAAATTATTTTCAATCCTGCCACATGCTCTATGTGTTAGGTCGATCTCGTTATAAAGAATTTTCCATTACAACGAATTTTTTTTTATACCTCGTAAATTTCGTTATAACAAAATTTCACTGTAGTAGATATATAAAGAAAAAATACAGGTTTTCACTTTTAAAACTAATTTTAAATTAAAATTAAGCCATTTCTATTTATAAAGAACATCATGTTAGTTCTTGTTGTTGTTGTTATTTCTACTTTACAATTGTTTACTTTTACTCTGTAGATGCACTTCAGTAGTAGTAGTAGTGGGGGTGTGGTGGTGGTAGTAATAGTAGTGGTGGTGGTAGTGGTAGTAGTAGTAGTAGTATTGACAATAATAATATTACCCGATTTATTTTTGAAAAGGCATATATTTTGTAGAATCCTATACATGCCTATCATGTTTTATATATATATATATATATATGTACACGCATATATATATATATATACATGTATATACATATATATATATATATATATATATATATACATGTATATATATATATACATGTATATACATATATATATACATATATATATACATGAAATGACAGGAGGCTGGATTTGTGTAAATCCTTGAAAGGTTTCTGTTTTCGTTCATCTGACCGGTAGTAGCATACTATAAAATTTAGCCACGTCACTCCAGGGCGACCGGCTGAGGTTGAAGGAACAGAATAGCGGTCGCCCTCGGGTCTCGATTTTCAGCCCCATGGATTTTACCTATTACATTCACGTATTATATTTCGAATACCTGATGATATCACCGGATTCATACGGAACCCGGTCATTGAAATGATCATAGTATAATAAACCTTTCAAGGATTTACACAAATCCAGCCTCCTGTCATTTCATTATAATATTTAACTCCGTAATAGCACCACCAACTACAAAAACAAAGACGGTTGAACTGCTCTACGTTGAGTACTCTCTATATTATTGCATTACGATTGACCATACGGAATAGACCAGCTCTATACAGTGGTGAACCTCAAACCTGAATATATATATACATGTATATACATACATATATATATACATATATATGTATATATACATATACATATATATATATACACATATATATATATATATATATATATATATATATATATATATATATATATATATATGCATATAGATCCCTTTTGTACATGTGTGTGTGTCACAGTGTTTGTGACTGTGTGTGTATGTCAGTGTGTGTATGCGTGACTGTGTGTGTATGTCACTGTGTGTACGTCACTGTGTGTGTACGTCACTGTGTGTGTACGTCACTGTGTGCGTATGTCACTGTGTGTGTACATCGCTGCGTGTGTACATCACTGTGTGTGTACATCACTGTGTGTGTACATCACTGTGTGTGTGTCACTGTGTGTGTATGTCACTGTGTGTGTACGTCACTGTGTGTGTACATCACTGTGTGTACATCACTGTGTGTGTACATCACTGTGTGTGTGTCACTGTGTGTGTGTGTCACTGTGTGTGTATGTCACTGTGTGTGTATGTCACTGTGTGTGTACGTCACTGTGTGTGTATGTCACTGTGTGTGTACATCACTGTGTGTGTACGTCACTGTGTGTGTATGTCACTGTGTGTGTATGTCACTGTGTGTGTACATCACTGTGTGTGTATGTCACTGTGTGTGTACATCACTGTGTGTGTATGTCACTGTGTGTGTACATCACTGTGTGTGTATGTCACTGTGTGTGTACATCACTGTGTGTGTGTGTCACTGTGTGTGTACATCACTGTGTGTGTCACTGTGTGTGTATGTCACTGTGTGTGTACATCACTGTGTGTGTCACTGTGTGTGTATGTCACTGTGTGTGTACGTCACTGTGTGTGTCACTGTGTGTGTATGTCACTGTGTGTGTACATCACTGTGTGTGTACGTCACTGTGTGTGTACATCACTGTGTACGTCACTGTGTGTGTACACACTGTGTGTGTACGTCACTGTGTGTGTACATCACTGTGTGTGTACGTCACTGTGTGTGTACGTCACTGTGTGTGTACATCACTGTGTGTGTATGTCACTGTGTGTGTACGTCACTGTGTGTGTGTGTCTGTGTGTATACATCACTGTGTGTGTACATCACTGTGTGTGTACGTCACTGTGTGTGTACGTCACTGTGTGTGTACGTCACTGTGTGTGTATGTCACTGTGTGTGTACGTCACTGTGTGTGTATGTCTGTGTGTATACATCACTGTGTGTGTACATCACTGTGTGTATGTCACTGTGTGTGTACGTCACTGTGTGTACGTCACTGTGTGTGTACGTCACTGTGTGTGTATGTCACTGTGTGTGTACGTCACTGTGTGTGTACATCACTGTGTGTACGTCACTGTGTGTGTACATCACTGTGTGTATGTCACTGTGTGTGTATATCACTGTGTACGTCACTGTGTGTGTACGTCACTGTGTGTACATCACTGTGTGTGTACGTCACTGTGTGTACATCACTGTGTGTGTGTCACTGTGTGTGTGTACATCACTGTGTGTATGTCACTGTGTGTGTACGTCACTGTGTGTACATCACTGTGTGTGTACGTCACTGTGTGTGTATGCCACTGTGTGTGTGTCACTGTGTGTGTGTACATCACTGTGTGTGTGTACATCACTGTGTGTGTACATCACTGTGTGTATGCCACTCAGTGTGTGTATGTCACTGTGTACATCACTGTGTGTGTGTCACTGTGTGTGTGTACATCACTGTGTGTGTGTACGTCACTGTGTGTGTGTACATCACTGTGTGTGTACACATCACTGTGTGTGTGTCACTGTGTGTGTATGTCACTGTGTGTGTATGTCACTGTGTGTGTGTCACTGTGTGTGTGTCACTGTGTGTACATCACTGTGTGTACGTCACTGTGTACATCACTGTGTGTACATCACTGTGTGTGTGTACGTCACTGTGTGTGTACATCACTGTGTGTGTGTACATCACTGTGTGTGTGTCACTGTGTGTGTATGTCACTGTGTGTGTACACCACTGTGTGTGTGTACGCCACTGTGTGTGTGTACATTACTGTGTGTGTGTCACTGTGTGTACGTCACTGTGTGTGTGTACATCACTGTGTGTGTGTCACTGTGTGTGTATGCCACTGTGTGTGTATGTCACTGTGTGTGTATGTCACTGTGTGTGTACATCACTGTGTGTGTGTACGCCACTGTGTGTGTGTACGCCACTGTGTGTGTGTCACTGTATGAGAGAGAAAAAGAGAGGAAGTCAGATATTCAATCTATCTGTGATATTTGCATTGAGTTCAATCCTATTTGAGTTTGCATATTTTCCAATAAAGTTGTTTGTTAGTTACAGCTAGATCATTTCATACTGAACTGATTGATAATTTTGTTTTATTGATCTTCTGCCATTTTTCTTGATCCCCCCTGGGTCTATTCCCCCCCCCCCAGATCTATCTCCCCAATCCCCCCCCTTCCCCCCTATCGCTTGTATGTACAGCTCCTCAATGTTGAGAAACATTGATATTACATCATATGGTAGGATTTGTCATTGCCTTCCATTCCAAAAGACCCTGCCATACCATATACACTACACGACTGCATACCATATACACTACACCATACCATACTACACCACTGCATACCATATACACTACGCCATACCATATACACTACACCATACCATACTACACCACTGCATACCATATACATTACACCATACCAGACTACACTACACCACACCATACCACACTACACCACTGCATACCATATACACTACACCATACCAGACTACACTACACCACACCATACCACACCACTGCATACCATATACACTATGCCATACCAGACTACACTACACCACACCATACCACACTACACCACTGCATACCATATACATTACACCATACCAGACTACACTACACCACACCATACCACACTACACTACACCATACCACACTCACTATACCACTACATACCACACTCACTACACCACTACATACCATATACACT
>OZ024762.1:19829903-19832403 GCA_964016885.1 Eledone cirrhosa
ATTGCAGTGATTAAAATTGGGTTTGATTTAAAAACACCCAGCCCACACTGAAAAGTGGATGTGTAGGCGCCATGGTAAAAAAGCACCCAGTGCTCACTGTAAATGAGGCTGGTGTTAGGAAGGGCATCCAGCTGTCTATAGAAATCAAGCCAGAATCATTTCCTGTATGAGCAAGACAAGGTCACCCGACCTGGCATTGCTCACAACAGGACAACCCGTCTAATCCATAATAGCATGGAAGCATGGACGTAAAACGGTGATGATGATGTATATATAGGTGTGTGTGTGTGTATTATATATATTTATATATATATATATATAGATATATATATATATATATATATATATATAAACCCATGCTAGTGTGGAAGATGTTAAACGATGATGATGATAATATATATATATAATTTATATATATATATATATATATATATACATATATATATATATATATACACACACACATATATATATACATCTCTACACACACATACCTGTACCCACCGCATCTCCTCCACGACACTTTCCCCTTTTATTTATTGACTGAAGAATATCTATTCTCTTAACCAACTGTGAGCAATGTGAAAGTAACATGACCTGACAGCTTTGGGTTTTCTTGTTTCTGTTACTTGTGTTTGGTCTCTTTTGTTATCTCCCCCTTCTCCATTTTGTTTTTCTATAGACAAAGATAGAACTATCATATTTATGACAGCCTCTAGTTAATTGTCTCATTTGGCATATTTATCTATTGGTTTGGTTTGCTACTTCTATAGAATTATTATTACCAGCCAATCGGGCATTACGATTGGTGGAAACTCTATTTTGATGTTCTATAGAGGCTTGGTGATGGGTAAAAGTGACGATGTTCTCAGGGAAAACACTGGCCGGTGACAAAAATTAACTAGTCATTCTCTTCCCCAGGAGTTTCAGTCCAGGGCCTATGGATAACTTCCAGAAATCCTTAGTCTGGCCTGGCAGCGCTACCAGGGAGCAGCGTTGCTGGTCTGAGATAAGCTCGACAAGCTGGAAGTGGGATCAGCCAGGCATACCTGAGGTGTGCGCAGGGTGACGAAACCGTTGTGCTCGCATTCGTCCAGTGTTCGAGTATCGCTGGCTTGTGGGTTTATCTCGAACACCTGCAGTCTCATGTGGGACGGATCCGACTGTTAAGTGAGTCCATCATCAAAATCACCCCGCCATCCTTCTTTTGTCTATCTGGTGGCCTTGGTGAAAGAGGTTGATGGTGGACACATCTGAAAGGGCTGAAGATGGGCATGTGTACCATTTATGTAATTCTCAGGGAGATTCAGCACAAGACCGTATAATACAAGGCTGTGGGAAGTTTCACCACTTTTGGTTCTGCCAACAAGTCATTCTTGTAGTTTTGACCAACAGAACAACCTTCTTGCGAAATTAACATACAAGTGCCTGAGCATTCCACATACACGTGTAGTACTCAACATAATTCTCAGGGAGATTCAGCATTACTCAGTGTTTGATTAAATGCTCTGCCATAATTGTTCTGCCATTTAACTTCCCAATTTCAAATCCTGCTAAGGTCATCTTTGCCTTTGATCCTTTCAGAGGGTCGATCAAATAACATACCAGTTTAATACTAGGGTTGGTATAATCAACTTTCCCTTCCTACAAACTGCTGGCATTGTACCTACCCTATATATACTTAAATATAAGCTGAACCCCTACTGATGTCTGAGAAATAGGCAAAAATCCAAACCTTATTCATAAGCTGAGGCAGTTATTCAACACATGTTTAAATGGTGCAGTTTTGAAATTCTCATGAGTGGAAAATATATTTATGAAGTTTCAATTTGATATTTAAAATGTTTTAAATGTCATTTAGAGTATAGTTTTTGTTTCACAACTCTATTACATAATGATTCTTTTACCCATTTCCACCCATTTTGAAAGACATATTCATTCAAAGCATATAAAAAAAAAAACAATAGAAATTTCACTTCCATTGTGAAACAGATGTGATATTCACCTCGAAAGTGAAACTGGTGTGATATTCACCTCCAAAGTGACACCAGTGTAATATTCACCCCCAAAGTGAAATTGGTGTAATATTTACCACCAAAATGAAATCGGTGTAATATTCACCTCCAAAGTGACACCAGTGTAATATTCACCCCTAAAGTGAAACTGGTGTAATATTTACCACCAAAATGAAATCGGTGTAATATTCACCTCCAAAGTGAAATTATTTGAGTACCTTATTTACGTAGAATTTTGAAGTTGGTGAAAATCGGCAAAATATTGACCTCGAATACAAGCTGCTGATGTTATAGCGACACTATACCAAAGGAGCGAGTCATAGCCAATTTTTATTATTATTGTTATTATTCTTAAGGGCGGTGAATTGGCAGTATCGGTAGAGGGTTGGATACCTTGCTTTCTAGCATAGTTATGTCCCTTTACGGTCTCAGTTCAAATCCCGTCGAGGTTAACTTTGCCTTTCATCCTTATAGGGTCGATAAAA
>OZ024762.1:19842403-19844903 GCA_964016885.1 Eledone cirrhosa
AAACAAAGATATAAAATTTCAATCTATTTGCTAGACCTGAAGTGTGTATGTATGTGCATATGTTTGTGTATGTATGTGTGTGTGTATATGTATGTATATATATGTATATATATATATATATATATATATGCATATATATATATATGCATATATATGCATATATATACATATATATATATATATATATATATATATATATATATATATTTATGTGTGTGTGTCATCTCACCAAACCACTTCAAGATGCCATTATTTTTTTCCCCTTTCTTAATTTACATAATGTAATATATTGGTTGACAGGAATCTGTGATGTGTTGAAATTGGAATATTGAAGATGTCATAAAGGGCCCTAGGTGGGACTTTGTGATGGGAAAGCTTCTTTAATTTGTTGGGATATATTAAAATCTATTCTGAGAGACTAGTTTCAGACCCCCTTTTTTTTTTTCTTGCTTGTGGGCAACTCAGAACGGTTGGTGTGTCCAAAGATGGTGACTCCTGTAAAGAAATAATAGAAGAGATCTTTTAACCCCTTTGATACCAAAACACCTCCCTCTGTTTTTATAATATATTAATCCTTTAGTATTTACATTACATGCGATGCTGCATGGTAGCAACTGCAGAGGATATGCAACAGCTGGAGAGAAATGAGGCAAGCATGCTCCGTTGGATGTGCAGTGTCAATGTGCGTGAACGACCCACCATGGATGTGTTGAGAGAGAAACTGTGTCTGAGAGCGATAGAATGTAGTGTGCTAGAGAAGAGACTGAGGTGGTATGGACATGTGATGGAGGATGACTGATGAGTGAAGAAGTTCCAGGTGAAGGAAGACGTGGTAGAAGTAGACCACGAAAAACATGGGCGGAGGTGGGGAGAACAGACCTCAGATTGCTGAAGCTCACGGTGGAGATGACGAAGGATCGTGACAAGTGGAGAGATGCTTTGCTGAATAGGACCCGTCTCACCCTTGCAAGCAGGGAAAAGCGGACGTAAAATGATGATGATGATGATGATTACTCTATATTTACTATTGTATTTTCACACTAAAGGCTTTATCTCACATAATATTGAATCTATGAGATTTTGAAGTTATTTGTTTTGAGAACAATACCTTAACGTCAGTATGAGTGGCTGGTTACAGCCAGTTTTAACAGAAAGAGCTGAGAGATTTCTGGCCAGATACGGCCAGTTTAAATGCTAATGGGTTAAGCTCCTTGTTTAAAAAAAAAAAAGCTTCCTTGTTTCATCATCATTTTACATTCGTTTCTCTGTGTTTGCATGGGTTGGATAGGTCCTTTTCTCTCTAGTTGTTGCATTCTTTCATCATTTTCTCTGTGAGTCTCAGCAATCTGATATCAGCTCTCACCACCTCCGCTCAAGTCTGTCTATGTCTACCTCTACAGCGGCTTCCTTCCACTGACATATCCTGGCACTTCTTCACTCAGTGATTATCATCCATCCGCATCACATGTCTGTACCAACACAGTCTTCTCTCTTGCACACCATTTTGGATTCTTCTTAAATCTAGTTTCTCCTTCAGTTCATTCAAGCTTTACCTCTCTCTCACATTTCCGTTGCACATCCAACGAAGCATGACTGCTTCATTTCTCTCCAACTTATGCATGTCCTTTGCAGTCACTGCCCATCTTTCACTATCATGCAGCATCACACTTTGCACATGACATGGCGTCATATATATTTATCTAAAAACCTTCCATCATAATTTTATGTAAGAGCCTTTGTTAAGTTATATTCCAAATACCAACTTAATGAGAAACTAAGTTATTTGACTAAATCTCTCCAAATTCTTGACTATTTTCCAAATTATTTGAAAATTATAGGCAGTGTCTTTCATTAAAAATATATTAATGAAAAATTTAAAGTGTGTGTAAGAACCTTTGTTAAGTTATGTTCCAAATGCTGGTTGAATGAGAAAGTTAGCTTTATTACTAAACCTTTCCAATTTTTTGTTATTTTCAAAATTATTTGAAAATTATAGGCAGTGTCTTTCATTAGAGAATATGGCAAATGTTTTTCATTAGAAAATATATTAATGAAAAAGTTGAAATGTGTGTGTTTATCTAAAGTCCTTCCATCCTGATTTCATGTAAGAACCTTTGTTAAGTTATGTTCCAAATGCTGGCTTAATGAGAAAGTTACTTATATTACTAAACCTTTCCAATTTTTTGTTATTTTCAAAATTATTTGAAAGTTATAGACAGTGTCTTTCACTAAAAGTATGTTAATGAAAAATGTAAAGTGTGTGTAAGAACCTTTGTTAAGTTATGTTCCAAATGCTGGCTTAATGAGAAACTTAATTATATTACTAAACCCTTCCAAATTCCTGTTTATTTTCAAAATAATTTGAAAACTATTGACAGTACCACCACCACCGTCATCACTATCGCCACCATCACCACCACCGCCCTCTCCAATACCATCACAAACATCACCGTTCTTTATTTACACACACACACACACACACACACACTTTCCTTATGGA
>OZ024762.1:19847403-19852403 GCA_964016885.1 Eledone cirrhosa
TTGTCATCACCATCACCAACGTCATCATCTTAGCCATCATGACCTTTGTCGTCATTATCTTCATCATCATCATCGTCATTGTCATCATGGCCGTCATCACCATCACCAACGTCATCATCACCATCATCTTAGTCATCATCTTAGCCATCATGACTTTTGTCGTCATTATATTTATCATCATCATCGTCATTGTCATCACGGTTGTCATCACCATCACCAACGTCATCTTTGCCATCATCATTGCCATCACCATTGCCATCACCATTATCATCATCATCATCATCATCATCACCATCTTCGTCATAGTCATCATCATCATCATCATTGTCATTGTTATGATAACAATCATCTTCCTCATCGCCATCACCATCATCAGTATTATTTTTGTCATCGACATCATTGTTGTGATAGTCATCATCATCATCATCATCGCCATCACCATCATCATCGCCATCATCATTATCATCGTTCATTTCATCATCACTGTCACCATCATCATCTTCATCATCATCATGACTATCATCATTATTATCTTAGCAATCATCATCATTGTTGCTATAATAATCATTATCATTGTCATCACCATCATCAGAAGACACCATGCTTTGCAGCAAAGAGTTACGGCCCTTTATGTTCTGGGTTCAAATCTTGCCGAGGTTAACTTTGCCTTTCATCCTTACAGGGTCGATAAAATAAAGTACCAGTAATACACTGGGGTAATTGCTGGCCTTGTGCCAAAAGTAGAGACAATTATTACAGGGTTGATAAAATAAAGTACCAGTAATACACTGGGGTAATTGCTGGCCTTGTGCCAAAAGTAGAGACAATTATTACAGGGTTGATAAAATAAAGTACCAGTAATACACTGGGGTAATTGCTGGCCTTGTGCCAAAAGTAGAGACAATTATTACAGGGTTGATAAAATAAAGTACCAGTAATACACTGGGGTAATTGCTGGCCTTGTGCCAAAAGTAGAAACAATTATTACGGGGTTGATAAAATAAAGTACCAGTAATACACTGGGGTAATTGTTGGCCTTGTGCTTAAAGTAGAAACAATTATTACAGGGTTGATAAAATAAAGCACCAGTAATACACTGGGGTAATTGCTGGCCTTGTGCCAAAAGTAGAGACAATTATTATCTTTCTCATCATCATCAACCTGCGATAATCATCATCATTGTCATCACCATCCTCATCATCATCATCACCTTTGTCAGTGCCATCATCACCATCATCATCATCATCTTAATCATATCATTACAGCCCTTTACGTTTCGAGTTCAAGTCCCACCAAAGTTAACTTTCCCTTACAGCCTTACGGGGGTCGAGAAAATAAAGTACCAGTCATGCACTGGGGTCGATCTAATCAACTTTCCCCTCCCCTACCTAAATTTGTGCCTAAATCAGAAACAATTATCTTAACCTTCAGCATGCTGAGTTATTTTATGAATTATTTCCTTTGACACTGTACTATTGTATTCAGGGGAGATTACTCTATTGTCGCAATTTGTTGCTGACAGCGTATTAAAGGTTAATCACAATCATCGTCATTTTAAGACCACTTTCGATCCTGGAATTGGTTGAACAGATCAGGTTATCAGAATTTGAAACAAGGATGACCAGGGAATCAAATTTTGTGCATACGTTCCATAATTCGGCATGGTTCCTACAGCTGGATACACTTCATAATCCCAAACCACTCTTGTGAGAGGCTGCATTTTATCATGGCCCCAGCACGTCCACTTTACAGCATGGACTGGGTGCACTTTATCATCTACCCAGCACTGCAACTTTGCAGAGTGGACTGGGCGCATTTTATCATTGCCCCAGCATTGCCACTTTGCAGAGTGGACTGGATGCATTTTATCATTGTCCCCAGCATTGCCACCCTGCAGAGTGGACTGGAGGCATTTTATCATTGTCCCCAACATTGCCACTCTGCAGAGTGAACTGGGGGCATTTTATCATTGTCCAAGCATTGCCACTTTGCAGAGTGGACTGGGGGCATTTTATCATGTCCCCAGCATTGCCACCCTGCAGAGTGAACTGGGTGCATTTTATCATGTCCCCATAAAAAAGACTGTTATTGCTCCAATCTGTTTACAAAACACTAAGCAAACACCCTAAAGGGAATGCAGATTGCATGTGTATATAGATAGATAGATTTATTTATTTGCCACAAGGGCGAAAAAAATGGGACATTACAAGACATGACGGCGAGGGTTTTACATAACATCTTTAACAATAATGAATGACAATAAACTATATGTGAAATACAATGAAACAATCGAAATCCCCAATAGGAGCGAATGTTACTGCGGGGGTGTTTTACGCCCCGTGGATAGAACAACCATTAACACCAGGAGCTCATTTTGTAGGTGTTCCTGTCTTCCCTCTGCTTGTCTTCCTCAACCTACAGGTTTATATACAGAGAAGGCCCAGATAGATTGATACATAAAGAGAGAGTTAGATATATAAGAGTAAGAGAGAGTTTGATAGATAAATAAAGAGAGAGTTGGATAGCTAGATAAAGAGAGAGTTAGATGGATGGATGGATAGATAAATAGATAAAGAGAGATTTTGTTTGATAGATAAGGCAAGAGATAGATAAATAGATAGAAGAAATAGATAGATATATAGAGAGATATCATCTACTGCAATATTCATGCTGATAAGCACAAAGATTGCTGGTCATCTGTAGAATAGCGCCATCGGGAATTTGGAATAATTCTGAGAGATAACTGTGAAGAATTTTCATGTTACTCCCTTGGACATTGCATGTTTCTAAAATATCATCTACCGTTTTAGCGAGTTGTCTTTCAACTGCTGTCATTTCTCCAGTGGCTGTTATCAATCTCCGAGATTCCATTCAATGAAAGTCTTTGATGCTTCCGACCGAATCTCTGCCAGTAAACGCCATTTGTTTTATCTCTGAATTGTTCTGAAATGATAGTCATATGTTCGGAAGTTTTCCACAGATTATCGATCTCATGCCAATTGGAGTTTCTTTCTCTGTCTCTGTGTGTGTGTGTGTGGGTGGGTGGGTGTCTGCTGACTGTGTATATATATATGGGTGTTTGGTGAGTGAGTGTATATTTATATATATGTATATATGTGTGTGTGTGTCTGCTAAGTGTTTGTATATATGTGGGAGTTTGCCGAGTGAGTGTGTATATATATATATATATATATATATATATATATATATATATATATGGGTGTGTTTGCTAAGTGTATATATATATATATATATATATATATATATATGTGGGTGTTTGCCGTGTGAGTGAATGCGTATGTATGTGTGTGCGTTTGCCAAGTGAGTGAGTGTGTATATATATATATATATATATATATATATATGGGTGTGTTTGTGAGTGAGTGTTTGTATATATTTGTGAGTGAATGTGTCTGCATATATATACATATGTGTTTGTTTGAGGAAGTCATTGTGTATATGTGTGTTTGTGAAGGAAGTCATTGTGTTTATGTGTGTGTTTGTGAAGGAGTCTCTGTTGGTTCGTGTGTGTATATATACATATATATGTGTGTGTGTGTCTGTTTGTCTGTGTGTCTATATGACATGTGCATGTTTGAAAAAGGAGATATAGAATTTTCTTTTGGCAAAAACTTCAGAAGATCCAGTTATTTCCTTTGGTAGAGAATCCAGATTAGAAATTCATTAGAATTGCCTGGCTAGGGTGATCTGAACCCTATTTGTCATATTGCTGATGAAAGAAACTCCCTATGATTTTCAAATAATTTCAAAAATGAACTTCAGGAATTATAGAAGTGTTGACTGTGTTATTTATTTGAATATGTGAGATTCCCAAATTCAGAAAAGTAGCTGCAATAACAGTTGATCACTATAAATAATAGCTGGGAAGATTGGATGAATTAAATTAGTCTTTTAGAAATGGTGGGGTGGTTGGAAAAATGGTGGTAGCTGTCACAATTTTTAATATAAATTTTGGAAATAATCTAGAAATTTCAGTGGCAGATTTAGTATTGTAACTAACTTTCTTGTTATTAAGCTGGTTTTTGGAGCATAACTTAACAAAGGTTCTCACCTAAAATTGTGATGAAAGATTTTCAGATAAATCTTAGGTAATGACCAAAAGAATACTATTGCAAATGCAAATGGCTGAAATGGTGCTTCTCCGAAGGGTTTTGGGAGTAACGTTACTCAGTACGGTGTGTAGCTTGGAGGTCAGTCGGTTGTACCAGGTGGCGCTGTTACTTCTCTGAATTGAGAGATCACAGCTCCGATATCACAGACGTGGTTAGAATACCTCAGGAAAGAATCGCTGGACAGATTTTATGGGCAAAACCAACTGGCAGGAGATCCAAGGGTAGACATCCACTAAGATGGTCTTGATGACGTCTACAAGCTAGGCTAGTCTTGTCTTGGAGACGGATGCTTCTGACAGGACCTGCTGGAAGGAATACTTGAGGGCTCAGCTCCCAGACCCTCCCAGGAATAAATGGGCGAAGAAGAACTTTCTTTCTCATTATTAAGCTGGTGCTTGGAGCATAACTTAAAACAGGTTCTCATTTAAAATTGTGATGGAAGATTTTCAAATAAATATAAATACCGTATTTCCCGGCGCTGAAGAGGCTTCTTCCTTGAGGACGCACCCTAATTTTGACAAGCAAAAATTTGAAAAATAATAATTGTTTCTACTTTAGGCACAAGGCCAGCAATTACCCAGCACATTGCTGGTACTTTATTTTATCGACCCCGTAAGGATGAAAGGCAAAGTTAACCTCGGCGGGATTTGAACTCAGATCATAAAGGGACGTAACTCTATGCTACAAAGCATGGCGTCCAAACCCTCTACCGATACTGCCAATCAACCACCCTTTTGAAAAAAAATAATAAACAACCTTCGGCCTCCAGGACGTATGGTAGATTTTTGAGACTTATTTTAGGGGAAAAGTAGCGTCTTCGACGCCGGGAACTACAGTAATTTAAAACTAATATTTTTGTATTGAAGA
>OZ024762.1:19857403-19859903 GCA_964016885.1 Eledone cirrhosa
GTATTTTATTGTGGTACCAATATTACTACTTTACAGAGTGTACTGGGTGTATTTTATTGTGGTACCAACATTACTACTTTACAGAGTGTACTGGGTGTATTTTATTGCGGCGCCAACACCACTACTATACAGAGTGTGATGGTGCATTTTGTTATGGAACCAATGCTGCTACTTTACAGAGTGTACTGGGTGTATTTTATTGTGGTACCAACGTTACTACTTTACAGAGTGTACTGGGTGTATTTTATTGCGGCGCCAACACCACTACTATACCGAGTGTGATGGGTGCATTTTGTTATGGAACCAATGCTGCTACTTTACAGAGTGTACTGGGTGTATTTTATTGTGGTACCAACATTACTACTTTACAGAGTGTACTGGGTGTATGTTAGATAAACAGATTTTTGCTATCTGTATCCGTGTCTTCTCAACAATAGGGAATGCTTATCTTGCACACTTTAAATATTAATCTATGAAACAGGTGGCAGGGGAAATGACTTTCAATGTATTCTTATAACAGCAGCTGATACATTTGTGCATTAATAATGATTGTATTGATAGCAGGGGAGGTAGGCAGTGGTTGTGGGTGTGTGTGTGTGGGGGGGGGGGGGGGGGGTAGTTGTATATATTCATGTGTGTATATGTACATACCTATGTGAGAGTGTGTATGTGTGTATTCGTGCATGTGTATATGCCTATGAGTGCGTATATATTCATGTGTGAGTGTGTATGTGTGTATTCATGCATGTCTATATGCCCATGAGTGCGTATATATTCATGTGTGTGTGTGTATGTACATACCTATGTGTGTGCATGTGTTGTACATGCTTGGGTGTGTGTGTAAACACATGCTTAGCTTCTTTTACATTTCATCATCTTTCTCAGTATCTGTTGATTTCATGAAACTACTTCAGAAATGTTTGACTTTTAAGAATACATTTGGTATTCAAATCTGTTTGGCATTTTCAACAGATTGTACCAGGGTGTAATGAAACACCGTTGGTGCACTCAGTTAATGTGCAGGTGCAAATGTTGCACACAAAAAACACAAACAACAAAAAATGCACTTAGTACACTCTATAGCCGAAATATACAGTATCCACCACTGCATCCCACCCTCGCGTACATTTCTCATGAGGACAGGCCAAAATACTGTAAATTAGTCGTGATGGTGGTGACACAGTAAAAAGCACCCAGCCCACACTGTAAAGTGGCTGTGATGGTGGCACGACCAAAAACACCCAGCCCACACTGTAAAGTGGCCGTGATGGTGACACGTCCAAAAGCACCCAGCTCACACTGTAAAGTGGACATGATGGGGACACAGTAAAAAGCACCCAGCCCACACTGTAAAGTGGTCGTGATGGTGACACGACCAAAAGCACCCAGCCCACACTGTAAAGTGGCCGTGATGGTGACACGACCAAAAGCACCCAGCCCACACTGTAATGTGGCCGTGATGGTGACACAGTAAAAAGCACCCAGTCCACACTGTAATGTGGCCGTGATAGTGGCATAGTAAAAAGCACCCAGCCCACACTGTAAAGTGGTCGTGATGGTGACATGACCAAAAGCACCCAGCCCACACTGTAAAGTGGTCGTGATGGTGACACAGTAAAAAGCACCCAGCCCACATTGTAAAGTGGTTGTGATGGTGTCACAACCAAAAGCACCCAGTCCACACTGTAATGTGGCCGTGATGGTGGCTTGGTAAAAAGCACCCAGCCCACACTGTAAAGTGGTTATGTTGGTGTTACAACCAAAAGCACTCAGCCCACACTGTAAAGTGGTCATGTTGGTGTTACAACCAAAAGCACCCAGCCCACACTGTAAAGTGGTCATGTTGGTGTTACAACCAAAAGCACTCAGCCCACACTGTAAAGTGGTCATGTTGGTGTTACAACCAAAAGCACTCAGCCCACACTGTAAAGTGGTCATGTTGGTGTTACAACCAAAAGCACTCAGCCCACACTGTAAAGTGGTCATGTTGGTGTTACAACCAAAAGCACTCAGCCCACACTGTAAAGTGGTCATGTTGGTGTTACAACCAAAAGCACCCAGCTCACACTGTAAATGTGGTTGGCGTTAGGAAGAGCATCCAGCCATAGAAATCCAGCCAGAATCAGTCCTATATGAGCAAGATACGGTCACCCGACCTGACTAGCCTTTAATGGGACAACTCGTCTAACCCATGCTAGTATGGAAAATAGACGTTAAACAATGATGATGTTAAACCTGTAACTCCTGATGAAGTCATATGGTTACCACAGTTCCTACTTGTTTTGAACATGTCTTTGTCTCCGCTGAAACTAAGGAGTAGAGCAGTCATAGGGAAACTGAGGCATGTTTGGCTTTCTCAATGGCCCACCTAATTTCAAAATTGCTTTGAATTTCTTTAGTAATGTGGCCTGCCTTATGAGGAGCCACATCCTACGTGGCTCACTGATAGAAAAAAATGTTGCCCATGCCTGCTCTATAGTGTAGTAGGGCTGGTTTCACT
>OZ024762.1:19864903-19879903 GCA_964016885.1 Eledone cirrhosa
ATATGGCTGAAAATGAAATGGAAAAGATCAATAAGTATGCATACCTTGCAGGTGCTATAAGAACTGATCACCATATAGAGACAGATGTCGAGTCAATTGTCTTTGGGGCACTAGGCACAGTCTCTAAATGTCTTAGTTCTTTTGTCAAAATGTCTTGGGATCCCCTACTTAATGGGCAGTCCCCAAATTTCTACCATCACTAGCAATGCCAGAATCCTAGGCCATATATTGAACCTCTGTGGTCAATTAACGCACTTCACCTAGCAACCGATTGTTAGAGAAACCTTACAAAGGGGGGGGGGTGAATTTATTATTATTATTATTAAAGGTGGTGGATTGGCAGTATCGGTAGAACATTGGGCAAAATATTTAGCGATATTTTTTTAACCCTTTAGCATTTACATTACTTTATATTTACTATTGTATTTTCACAGTAAAGGCTTTACCTCACATAATACCTCACATAGCATTTACATTACTCTATATATACTATTGTATTTTCACAGTAAAGGCTTTACCTCACATAATACCTCACATAGCATTTACATTACTCTATATATACTATTGTATTTTCACAGTAAAGGCTTTACCTCACATAATACCTCACATAGCATTTACATTACTCTATATATACTATTGTATTTTCACAGTAAAGGCTTTACCTCACATAACATTTACATTACTCTATATTTACTATTGTATTTTCACAGTAAAGGCTTTACCTCACATAGCATTTACATTACTCTATATTTACTATTGTATTTTCACAGTAAAGGCTTTATCTCACATAATATCGAATCTATGAGATTTTGATATTATTTATTTTCAGAATAATATCCAAAGGGAGAGAATTCTGGTCGGATAAGGCCAGTTTAAATGCTAAAGGGTTAAGACTTTCTACTTTTTTAGTTCAAATCCCGCTGAGGTAAATTTTGCCTTTTAAAATCCCTCCCAGGTTAGCTTTGCCTTTCGTCCTTACGGGGTCGATAAAGTAAAGCACCAGTAATGCGCTGGGGTCGATTTAATTGACTTTCCCTTCCCCCAAAATTGCTGGCCTTGTGCCTATATAAGAAACCATTAATATTTGGTTAATAAATGTGAGTTCTGCTGTGAGATACTTACTAATATTTGATTTTATTCTTATTCTCAAAGTTTTCCAAATATTCATAAATATTGTCTGGTTGTTTGTAAAAAATATATTGTAGTCGCAAAGATAGTTTAGAGAGAAACAGAGTGAGTGATGGGGATAGTGGGAGAGACAGAGAGGGGGGGGGGGGGTAGTGAGAGAGAGAGATGGAGATGGAGGTAGTGAGAGAGAGAGAGAGAGAGATGGAGGAAGTGAGAGAGATGGGGGTAGAGAGAGAGAGAGAGAGAGATGGAGGTAGTGAGAGAGAGAGAGATGGAGGAAGTGAGAGAGATGGGGGTAGAGAGAGAGAGAGAGATGGAGGAAGTGAGAGAGATGGGGGTAGAGAGAGAGAGAGAGAGAGATGGAGGTAGTGTGAGAGAGAGAGAGAGAGAGAGATGGAGGAAGTGAGAGAGAGATGGAGGTAGTGAGAGAGACAGAAAGAAAGAGAAGGAAATGGAGAAGGTGAGAGTGAGAGGGAAAGAAAGAGATGGCGGTAGACAGAGAAAGAATTATCATTCTTAAAACTTCTCTGACACCCCCCACCCACCATCACTTTAATTTTTATTATCTTTCCTCAATTAATCTTTGTTGAATGTTAATGGTTTGTTAATTAAAGTTGAGATTTGTGGCCCAATTATCTTCAACTTTTTCCTCTCCTTCTTTGTCTTATCTGTCTTTTTCTTCTTTTTACTACTACTATTATCACCACCACTACCACTACTACTACTACTATCACCACCACCACTACCACTACTACTACTACTATCACCACCACCACCACTACTACTACTACTACTACCACTACTATCACCACCACCACTACTATTATCACCACTACTACTACTATCACTACCACCAACCACCATTACCACTACTACTATCACCACCACCACCACTATTATCACCACCACTACTACCATCACCACCACCACTACTACCATCACCACCACCACTATTACTATCACCACCACCACTACTACTACTTTCACCACCACTACTACTATCACCACTACCACCACTACTACCATCACCACCACCACTACTACTATCACCACTACCACCACTACTACCACTATTACTACCATCACCACCACTACTACTATCACCACCACTACCACCACTACTACTTTCACCACCACTACCACCACTACTACTACTATCACCACCACCACTACTACTACTATCACCACTACCACCACTACTATTACTATCACCACCACCACTACTACTACTACTACTATCACCACCACCACCACCACTACTACTACTACTATCACCACTACCACTACCACCACTACTACTACTATCTCCACCACCAATAATAATAATACACATGTAAGCAAGTCAATTAGAATTTTTGTTTTTGTTTTGTTTTGTTTTATTGTTATTTTATTCACTTTGCTGCTGCTGCTGCTGTTGTTGTTGTTGTTGTTGTTGTTGTTGTTGTTGTTGTTGTTGGATGATTTTTGCGAATTGCTACAACTGCACAAGTCTTGCAATTATTGTAAATTCATTCAGAAACCACCACCAACGCCACCACCACCAACAACAACAACAACACCACCAACAACATGACCAACAACAACAATACCACCACCACCAACATCACCACCAACAACAACAGCAATACCAACATCACCAACAGCACCACCAACAACACTACCCCCCCACCAACAACAACAACAGCAACACGACCACCACCACCACCAACAACAACAACAACAACATTTATAATAATAACAATAATTAAGACAGAAAGAAAGGAAGGAAGAAAGTGGGAAAGGAAAGAAATTTGAGAAAAAAGTCATTAGGAATTTATTTAGTATTTCTCAAGTGTTTTAAAAGAAGAATGGACTGATGAAGAATTTAGTAGCATATGTCACTGTTGATTATATTCTACCATTCTTGATGAAAATGTAACTTGAATTCCATTGATTTCTTCAAATGAAATTTTCCAAAACTAGTCAACACATTTATATTATATTATATTTTATGTGTTGTTCTTTGGTTTTAGAAATTATACAAATTATTGTTGTTGTTTGTAACACTTTTGTTCTGAAAGATGTTATATCAACACTATACTAAAAGAGCGAGCCATGGCCAATAGCCAAAGGTCCTTTGGGTCATCCTTTCTCCTTCAACTTTCTAACACTCTCTTTAGAATCCTTGCTATTCCTAGCAAGGCTGTTTTCTGCAACAATCCCGTTATACTAAAAGAGCAAGACATGGCCAATAGCCAAAGGTCTTTTGGGTCATCCCTTCTCCTTTAACTTTCTAACACTCTCTTTAGAATCCTTGCTATTCCTAGCAAGGCTGTTTTCTGCAACAATCCTGATATACTAAAAGAGCAAGACATGGCCAATAGCCAAAGGTCTTTTGGGTCATCCTTTCTCCTTCAACTTTCTAACACTCTCTTTAGAATCCTTGCTATTCCTAGCAAGGCTGTTTTCTGCAACAATCCCGTTATACTAAAAGAGCAAGACATGGCCAATAGCCAAAGGTCTTTTGGGTCATCCCTTCTCCTTTAACTTTCTAACACTCTCTTTAGAATCCTTGCTATTCCTAGCAAGGCTGTTTTCTGCAACAATCCTGTTATACTAAAAGAGCAAACCATGGCCAATAGCCAAAGGTCTTTTGGGTCATCCTTTCTCCTTTAACTTTCTAACACTCTCTTTAGAATCCTTGCTATTCCTAGCAAGGCTGTTTTCTGCAACAATCCTGTTATACTAAAAGAGCGAGCCATGGCCAATAGCCAAAGGTCTTTTGGGTCATCCTTTCTTCTTCAACTTTCTAACACTCTCTTTAGAATCCTTGCTATTCCTAGCAAGGCTGTTTTCTGCAACAATCCTGTTATACTAAAAGAGCAAACCATGGCCAATAGCCAAAGGTCTTTTGGGTCATCCTTTCTTCTTCAACTTTCTAACACTCTCTTTAGAATCCTTGCTATTCCTAGCAAGGCTGTTTTCTGCAACAATCCTGTCCTGATGGTAATTCCTAGCTTCTCAAGCCATGCATCTAACCTTCTACTAACTACTCCCAGTACACCAACCCCAATTGGTACCACTTCTACATGTCTAACCTGCTAACTACTCCCAGTACACCAACCACAATCGGTACCACTTCTACATGTCTAACCTACTAACTACTCCCAGTACACCAACCACAATCGGTACCACTTCTACATGTCTAACCTACTACTAACTACTCCCAGTACACCAACCACAATCGGTACCACTTCTACATGTCTAACCTACTACTAACTACTCCCAGTACACCAACCACAATTGGTACCACTTCTATGTGTCTGATTCTCCACAGTTTCCTGATTTCCCTCTTCAGTTCCTGGTATTTCTCAACTTTCTCACTTCCCAACTCATCCACCCTGTGGCCCCACCGTGAAGCAATATCCATAATACATACCTTGTTATTCTTCTTTTCTACAACAACAATGTCAGGCTTTCTAGCCACGATAAAATGGTCACACTGGATGGTCATGTCCCACAAGATCTTATATCGTTCATTTTCAGCCACCGTTTCCAGTTGGCGTTCACACCATTTCTCACTTCTGCTCAGGTCATACTTATGAAAGTGCTTCCAGTATTAGTAATAATTGTTTCTACTTTTGGCACAAGGCCAGCAATTACCCAGTGTATTACTGGTACTTTATTTTATCGACCCCGTAAGGATGAAAGGCAAAGTCAACCTCGGCGAGATTTGAACTCAGATCGTAAAGGGACGTAACTATGCTGGAAAGTATTATTAGTAATAATATAACTCTTTTGTTCTGGCAGATGTTATACTGACACTATACCAAAAGAGTAAGCCATAGCCAATGGCCCTTTGGGTCATTCCTTCTTCTTCAACTTTCTAACACCCTTCTTAGAATTCTTGTTGTTCCTTGCAGGGCTGTGTTTTGCAACAGTCCCATCCTGATGATAATTACTAGCTTCTCAAGCTATGCATCTAACCTTTTAATAACTGCTCCCAGTACACCAACACACTTATTGTTATTATTATTATTATTTTTATTATTATTAGTGTGAATTATGTGCGGTGATTGGCAGTATCGGTAGAGGGTCAGACATGCTTACCAGCATAGTTACGTCTCTTTACGTTCTGAGTTCAAATCCCGCCAAGGTTAACTTTGCCTTTCATCCTTACGGTGTTGATAAAATAAAGTACCAGTAATGTACTGGGTAATTGCTGGCCTTGTGCCAAAAGTAGAAACAATTATTATTATTATTAGGTGGAATATGTATAGTTTGACCAAGATACTCTCATGGAATGACCAAATGAAGTTTATTTTTCAACATGGTCTTTAAAAAAAAACAATGCAGTTATTCATAAGAAAAGTTGAAATTAATGCAGGCAAGATTTCACAGCACCATCATCTCTCCTTCATATGAATTTTTCATCCAACTACCCTTGTACTGTGTCTTTTATTATAAATATGGTAATGAAAGGGCTACAGAAGAATAAGCTGAGGAACTTAGTACTGTCGCTATTTGTTAGCAGAGAAAATACACATTAAATGATGATTGTGGAAATGAATATGTGACGTGTGAAAATGTAACTAGAATTCCATTTATTTCTTGAAATCAAATTCTGCAAACCAGTCAACAGAATTATATTATGTGTTGTTCTTCTATTATATAAATTATTATTATTATTTATTATCATTATTATGATTATTTATTATTTTCATTTTCTTTTTAATTTTACTTTGTTTCTGTCAGGACAGGGCAAATTGCATTTTAATGCAATCTTTGTTTGGAAAGAGTTTTAAAAAATATAAAAAATGTATTTTAGCTGACAAGACCAGCTAAGTTATCTTAGAGATTAAATATTTTTGTTGATCTGCACTTTAATCTATCAAGAGTTGAACTGAAATTGAATATTTATTGGTTCAAGTTTTTAAATAAACAGTGAAGTCATTTCACAACAAAAATATATAAATATAAATATATATATATATTTGTGTTTGATTTTAATTGAATCCACTGGGAAGACAAGCTATTTCATTGTTTTTATATTATTAAAATATATTTTTTTAATTACCTTTTTTAAAACATTTTTGTAATATTGGATCTGACAGTTTAAACAGTGGAAAATAAGATAAAATTGTTTTTAAAAAACATTAAGGTATTAGATGTGAAGTTTTGTTGTTTACTCTGAGAAATTATTTAACTCTTAACATCCTGAACCACACAAGACAGCATGAAGAAGATGTTCTTGAAAAGTATAATACAGCACTCTGGCTGTGCTATATGAAGAATGAATGCCTTTGCCTTAACGCTGTACATTTATACTGTGCTCTGTCCCTGTATGTGGACTAGTGTGGTTTGGTGTGTTGTGTTCTTGGACAAGACACTTCATTTCACGTTGCTTTTTATAATAGGACTGAGACCCTTATCATTAAAAAGACCCACAAAATTTTCTTTGAGATACAACCTCATAAGAGGCCAGCTATATCTGCAGAGTTGAGAGCTGTACATTTCTTCTCTTTTTTTTTCCTGCACTACCCCAGGGTGTTAAATTCCCTGGTGTTAAAGTACTGCCCTTGCGACAAGTCTTCAGTTATCCTACTTTTCAAGTTAGCAACATTATTATTAATTTTTTTGTTTAAATTCTTTTTTTTTTTTTCTTCGCCCACTTATTCCTGAGAGGGTCATTGAGGCATGGGGTAGAGTCCTCAAACACTCCTTCCAGTGGGTCCTGTCAGAAGCAACCATCTCCAACTGATCCGGCTGGATCGCCAACCATCTTGTTCGGGGTCTATCCCTGAGTCTCTTGCCAGCTGGTTTTTGTCCGTAAAATCTCTCCAGCAATTCTTTCCTGAGACATTGAGACATTCTAACCCCATGCCCGTAGTATCAGAGCTGTGATCTCTCTCAATTTCATTTTTAACTAATTATGTCCGACCATCTTGCTCAGGGTCTGCCTCATGGGCCTCTTGCCAGCTGGTTTTTGTCCGTAAAATCTCTCCAGCAATTCTTTCCTGAGACATTGAGACATTCTAACCCCATGCCCGTAGTATCAGAGCTGTGATCTCTCTCAATTTCATTTTTAACTAATTATGTCCGACCATCTTGCTCAGGGTCTGCCTCATGGGCCTCTTGCCAGCTGGTTTTTGTCCGTAAAATCTGTCCAGCAATTCTTTCCTGAGACATTGAGACATTCTAACCCCATGCCCGTAGTATCAGAGCTGTGATCTCTCAATTTCATTTTTAACTAATTATGTCCGACCATCTTGCTCAGGGTCTACCTCATGGGCCTCTTGCCGGCTGGTTTTTGTCCGTAAAATCTCTCCAGCAATTCTTTCCTGAGACATTGAGACATTCTAACCCCATGCCCGTAGTATCAGAGCTGTGATCTCTCTCAATTTCATTTTTAACTAATTATGTCCGACCATCTTGCTCAGGGTCTGCCTCATGGGCCTCTTGCCAGCTGGTTTTTGTCCGTAAAATCTCTCCAGCAATTCTTTCCTGAGACATTGAGACATTCTAACCCCATGTCCGTAGTATCAGAGCTGTGATCTCTCAATTTCATTTTTAACTAATTATGTCCGACCATCTTGCTCAGGGTCTACCTCATGGGCCTCTTGCCGGCTGGTTTTTGTCCATAAAATCTGTCCAGCAATTCTTTCCTGAGACATTGAGACATTCTAACCCCATGGCCGTAGTATCAGAGCTGTGATCTCTCAATTTCATTTTTAACTAATTATGTCCTACCATCTTGCTCAGGGTCTACCTCATGGGCCTCTTGCCGGCTGGTTTTTGTCCATAAAATCTCTCCAGCAATTCTTTCCTGAGACATTGAGACATTCTAACCCCATGTCCGTAGTATCAGAGCTGTGATCTCTCTCAATTTCATTTTTAACTAATTATGTCCGACCATCTTGCTCAGGGTCTGCCTCATGGGCCTCTTGCCAGCTGGTTTTTGTCCGTAAAATCTCTCCAGCAATTCTTTCCTGAGACATTGAGACATTCTAACCCCATGCCCGTAGTATCAGAGCTGTGATCTCTCTCAATTTCATTTTTAACTAATTATGTCCGACCATCTTGCTCAGGGTCTGCCTCATGGGCCTCTTGCCGGCTGGTTTTTGTCCGTAAAATCTCTCCAGCAATTCTTTCCTGAGACATTGAGACATTCTAACCCCATGCCCGTAGTATCAGAGCTGTGATCTCTCAATTTCATTTTTAACTAATTATGTCCTACCATCTTGCTCAGGGTCTGCCTCATGGGCCTCTTGCCGGCTGGTTTTTGTCCGTAAAATCTCTCCAGCAATTCTTTCCTGAGACATTGAGACATTCTAACCCCATGCCCGTAGTATCAGAGCTGTGATCTCTCAATTTCATTTTTAACTAATTATGTCCGACCATCTTGCTCAGGGTCTACCTCATGGGCCTCTTGCCAGCTGGTTTTTGTCCGTAAAATCTCTCCAGCAATTCTTTCCTGAGACATTGAGACATTCTAACCCCATGCCCGTAGTATCAGAGCTGTGATCTCTCTCAATTTCATTTTTAACTAATTATGTCCGACCATCTTGCTCAGGGTCTACCTCATGGGCCTCTTGCCAGCTGGTTTTTGTCCGTAAAATCTCTCCAGCAATTCTTTCCTGAGACATTGAGACATTCTAACCCCATGCCCGTAGTATCAGAGCTGTGATCTCTCTCAATTTCATTTTTAACTAATTATGTCCGACCATCTTGCTCAGGGTCTGCCTCATGGGCCTCTTGCCAGCTGGTTTTTGTCCGTAAAATCTCTCCAGCAATTCTTTCCTGAGACATTGAGACATTCTAACCCCATGCCCGTAGTATCAGAGCTGTGATCTCTCTCAATTTCATTTTTAACTAATTATGTCCGACCATCTTGCTCAGGGTCTGCCTCATGGGCCTCTTGCCAGCTGGTTTTTGTCCGTAAAATCTCTCCAGCAATTCTTTCCTGAGACATTGAGACATTCTAACCCCATGTCCGTAGTATCAGAGCTGTGATCTCTCTCAATTTCATTTTTAACTAATTATGTCCGACCATCTTGCTCAGGGTCTGCCTCATGCGCCTCTTGCCGGCTGGTTTTTGTCCATAAAATCTGTCCAGCAATTCTTTCCTGAGACATTGAGACATTCTAACCCCATGCCCGTAGTATCAGAGCTGTGATCTCTCAATTTCATTTTTAACTAATTATGTCCTACCATCTTGCTCAGGGTCTACCTCATGGGCCTCTTGCCAGCTGGTTTTTGTCCATAAAATCTGTCCAGCAATTCTTTCCTGAGACATTGAGACATTCTAACCCCATGCCCGTAGTATCAGAGCTGTGATCTCTCAATTTCATTTTTAACTAATTATGTCCTACCATCTTGCTCAGGGTCTACCTCATGGGCCTCTTGCCGGCTGGTTTTTGTCCGTAAAATCTCTCCAGCAATTCTTTCCTGAGACATTGAGACATTCTAACCCCATGCCCGTAGTATCAGAGCTGTGATCTCTCAATTTCATTTTTAACTAATTATGTCCTACCATCTTGCTCAGGATCTACCTCATGGGCCTCTTGCCGGCTGGTTTTTGTCCATAAAATCTGTCCAGCAATCTGCCTGAACCTCATTACTTCTGGTTCTAAGATACAAAACTTTATTTTAGAATGTTTAGATTCATCTAAAAGCCTTACATCCTAATTTTATGCAAAAAAAAAAGCCTTTGTTATGTTACAAACACAAACGTAATAATGAGAAAATTTGTTATATTATGAAATCTTTCCAAATTCTTCATTATTTTCAAAATTGTTTGACAAACATAAGCATAAGCAGTTTCTTTCACTAGAAATATGGTAATGAAAATATATGTGTATGTGTTTATGTGAGTGTGAGTGTACATATATGTGTGTATGTGTATATATGTATATATATGTATGTATGCCTGCGGATATATATATGTATGTTTGTATGTGAGTGTATATATATATATATGTGTGTGTGTGTGTATGTATATATGTATGTATGTATGCATGCATGTATGCATGTAGATATATAAATATAGGTATGCTTGTATGTGTGTATATATGTGTGTGTGTGTGTGTGTATGTATATATGTATGTATGCATGTGTGCATGTAGATATATATATGTATGTTTGTATGTGTTTGTATATATATATATATGTGTGTGTGTGTATGTATGCATGTAGATATATAAATATAGGTATGTTTGTATGTGTGTGTGTGTGTGTGTGTGTATGTATATATGTATGTATGCATGCATGTGTGCATGTAGATATATATATATGTATGTTTGTATGTGTGTGTATATATATGTGTGTGTATGTATATATGTATGTATGCATGCATGTGTGCATGTAGATATATATATGTATGTTTGTATGTGTTTGTATATATATATGTGTGTGTATGTATGTATGATTGCATGTATGCATGTAGATATATATATGTATGTTTGTATGTGTGTATATATATATATATATATATATATATATATATATATATATATATATATATGTGTGTGTGTGTGTGTGTGCGTGCGTGCGCGCATATATATATAAATTTTTGTGTGTATGTACATATATATCTGTATGTATATATATATATGTATGTTTGTATGTGTGTATATATATACATATATATATATATATATATATATATATATGTGTGTGTGTGTGTGCGTGCGTGCGCGCATATATATATAAATTTTTGTGTGTATGTACATATATATCTGTATGTATATATATATATGTATGTTTGTATGTGTGTATATATATACATATATATATATATATATATATATATATATGTGTGTGTGTGTGTGTGTGCATGCGTGCGCGCATATATATATAAATTTTTGTGTGTATGTACATATATATCTGTATGTATATATATATATGTATGTTTGTATGTGTGTATATATATACATATATATATATATATATATATATATATGTGTGTGTGTGTGTGTGTGCGTGCGTGCGCGCATATATATATAAATTTTTGTGTGTATGTACATATATATCTGTATGTATATATATATATGTATGTTTGTATGTGTGTATATATATACATATATATATATATATATATATATATATATATATATATGTGTGTGTGTGTGTGTGTGCGTGCGTGCGCGCATATATATATAAATTTTTGTGTGTATGTACATATATATCTGTATGTATATATATATATGTTTGTGTGTGAGGGAGAGAAAGAGGATATTTGCATAAAACTATTGATTATTATGTGAAAATAGATTTTTGAAAATGTTTTGTTTCTCCCCCTCCCTCTTTTTCTCCCCCTCCCTCTTTTTCTCTATCTCCTCTCTTTTTCTCCCTCTCCCTCCTTTTCTCTATCTCCTCTCTTTTTCTCCCTCTCCCTCCTTTTCTCTATCTCCTCTCTTTTTCTCCCTCTCCCTCCTTTTCTCTATCTCCTCTCTTTTTCTCTATCTCCTCTCTTTCTCTCTCTTGGATTAGCTAAATAGACATGAACAGTACCATTGCATTGAGTAACAGATATAGTGTGGTGGTGGTGGTGGTGGTGGTGGTGGTGGGTAGTGGTTGTGGCGTTGGTAGTGGTTATGGTGATGGTGGTGTTGTTGGTGGTGGTGGGTAGTGGTTGTGGTGTTGGTGGTGGTGGTGGGTAGTGGTTGTGGCGTTGGTGGTGGGTAGTGGTTGTGGTGATGGTGGTGTTGTTGTTGGTGGTGGGTAGTGGTGGTGGTGGTGGTGGTGGGTAGTGGTTGTGGTGTTGGTGGTGGTGGTGGGTAGTGGTTGTGGCGTTGGTGGTGGGTAGTGGTTGTGGTGATGGTGGTGTTGTTGGTGGTGGGTAGTGGTGGTGGTGGTGGTGGTGGTGGTGGGTAGTGGTTGTGGTGTTGGTGGTGGTGGTGGGTAGTGGTTGTGGCGTTGGTGGTGGGTAGTGGTTGTGGTGATGGTGGTGTTGTTGTTGGTGGTGGGTAGTGGTGGTGGTGGTGGTGGTGATGGTGGTATTGGTGTTGTTAGTGGTGGTGGTTGTGGTGTTGTTGTTGGTGGTGGTTGTCGTGGGTAGTGGTGATGGTGGTATTGGTGTTGTTGTTGGTGGTGGTGGCTGTGGTGGTGATGGATGTGAGGGGGGGGGGGGGGGATATCGGTGTTGGTGGTGGGTAATGGTAATGATGCTATATAGTATGGCAGGCAATAGTTTACCATTCAACCATTGCTGGATTCTAACAATCTAAACCTACAAGCTACCAGAGAAAGTGAAATCAAATTATATCTTAATGGATTTATCATTCATTTCTTATTTATTCATATTTCCAACCATTCCTTCATCGATACAGTTAGTTATTTTCAGTCATTCCCTTGTTTTTTTAATTATTTATTCATTTATATACATATATATATATATACATACATACATACATACATATATATATATATATATATATATATATATATATATATATATATATATATATGTATGTATATATAATAATAATAAATTTGAAGACTAAAATCCAAAGAGGGCTCGATAAGGATAAATATTTGTTATTTTAATAAATCTATATTCATTTCATTTTACATCCGCTTTTTCCCTGCTTGCAAGGGTGGGACAGGAACTGATTCTGGCTTGATTTCTACAGCTGGATGCCCTTCCTAACACCAACCTCATTTACAGTGAGTGCTGGGTTCTTTTTTTGCCGTGGCACCTCCACAACCACTTTGCAGTGGAATGATAGGGACCCCAGTCCCTATCATCTCATTTCTACAGCTGAGTAAACTGGAGCAATGTGAAATAAAGTGTCTTGCTCAAGGAAACAACACATCACCTGGTCTGAGAATTGAACTCACAACCTTTCGATTGCAAGGCCAATGCTCTAACTACTAAGTCATGTGCCTCCATATATATATATCTATATATATATATGTGTGTGTGTGGGCGATGCGTTATGTCCTTGAGCAAGACACTTTATTTCACATTGCTCCTTCTACCTGGAGTTGCAACTGACAGATAGTATTAGCAATTAGAAAAACCAACGGAAACATTGTTTCCTCGGTCCAATTTGACGAAAGTCAATCTACTGTCGATATATATATATACATATATATATATATATACATACATATATATATATATATATATATATAGGTATGTGTGTGATTTCATTCATTCATTTGTTTCATCTTCATTCAATGAAGACCTTATCTTCTTCTACTTCTTCTTCTTCTCTTTCTTCTTCTCCTTCTTCGTCTTCTCCTTTTTCTCCTTCTTTTTAACCTTTTTCTTCCTCCTCTTCTTGTTCTTGTTCATCTTGTTCTTCTTTTTCTTCTTGTACTTCTTCCTTTTCTTTTCCTTCTTCTTTTCCTTCTTTTTCTTGTACTTCTTACCATCTCCTTTCTTCTTCCTTTTCTTCTCCCCCTCCTCCTCCTTCAGCAGCAACACTAGGGGAGTAGGAGGAGCAATGTTGACAATAAATGAAGTTTCTAATCAATGTTGACAATCTTGTTCTCATTAAGTTCAATTATATCCGGTGTGGCCCTTCACAGCTTAGCACTTGGTGACACTGTTGCCTTCCCTACACCCCCCCTCTCCAGTGGGAGATGGGGTGGGTGGGGAGTGAGGGAGGGGCTGGGGTGATTTGGAGTGGTGAGTGAGAGAGGGTGGGGTGGAGTGGTGAGTGAGGGAGGGGTGAAGTGGAGTGGAGAGAGTGTGAGGGGTGGGGTGTAGTGAAGAGTGAGATGGGGGGGGGGGGGGGATGAGAGAGGGCTGAAAGTATTCCAGTTAAATAAATTTTATTTTGAAGGAAAATATCTGAAATTGGTAGAAACAGAAGATAATGAAATGAAATAGTGATGATGACGATGATGATGATGATGATGATGATGATAGTTAATATAATGCTAATTATATTAATTCTTTGTAACACTGGAACAACGCCAGCAATTTCGGAGAAGGAGAAAATCAATTATATCAACCCCAATACATGACTGGTACTTTATTTTATTGATAACAAAAGAATAACAGGCAAAGCTGACCTTGGCAGGATGGCAGTTGTGATGATAATGTTGACAACAGCTAAGCTGAAATCATTTTAATATCAAAAGAAGGTTTAACCCTTTAGCATTTACATTATTCTATATATACTATTGTATTTTCATGGTAAAGGCTTTACCTCACATAATATCTCCCATAATATTTACATTACTCTATATATATACTATTGTATTTTCACGGTAAAGGCTTTACCTCTCATAATATCTCACATAACATTTACATTACTCTATATATACTATTGTATTTTCACAGTAAAGGCTTTACCTCACATAATATCTCACATAACATTTACATTATTCTATATATACTATTGTATTTTCACAGTAAAGGCTTTACCTTACATAATATCTCACATAACATTTACATTACTCTATATATACTATTGTATTTTCACAGTAAAGGCTTTACCTTACATAATTATCTCACATAACATTTACATTACTCTATATATACTATTGTATTTTCACAGTAAAGGCTTTACCTCACATAATATCTCACATAACATCTACATTACTCTATATATACTATTGTATTTTCACAGTAAAGGCTTTACCTCACATAATATCTCACATAACATCTACATTACTCTATATATACTATTGTATTTTCACAGTAAAGGCTTTACCTCACATAATATCTCACATAACATTTACATTACTCTATATATACTATTGTATTTTCACAGTAAAGGCTTTACCTCACATAATATCTCACATAACATTTACATTACTCTATATATATATTATTGTATTTTCACAGTAAAGGCTTTACCTCACATAATATCTCACATAACATTTACATTACTCTATATATATATACTATTGTATTTTCACAGTAAAGGCTTTACC
>OZ024762.1:19887403-19902403 GCA_964016885.1 Eledone cirrhosa
CAATAACGGAGGAGTTTAAGACCGGATGCCCATGGGAACTCCTGTATGCTGATGACCTCGCACTCATAGCTGAATCTATGGTAGAACTAGAGAATAAATTCCAAACCTGGAAGCAGGGACTAGAGAGAAAGGGCCTCAAAGTCAACATGACAAAGACTAAGGTCCTTATAAGTAGACGAGAAAACAGAACCCAGATCCCCTCAGGGAAATGGCCTTGCTCAGTATGTAGGAAAGGTGTAGGTAGGAACTCCATTCTTTGCCCCAAATGCAAACAATGGGTACACAAGAGATGTAGCGGGATCTCAGGAAGCTTAATTAAGAATGTAGGATTCACATGCAGCAGCTGTGCTGAAACAGCAAGCAAACAGCCACAGGAAACAAGTACCACCAATCTCTGGGAGGGCCCTGTAGAAACAGTAGACAGCTTCTGCTACCTAGGTGACCGAATTAGCAACGGAGGTGGGTGCTCAGAAAGTACAATAACTAGGGTAAGAACGGGATGGAAGAAGTTTAGGGAACTACTACCACTGCTAGCTGCAAAAGGCTTCTCCCTCAGAATGAAAGGCAGACTGTATGATGCGTGTATCCGAACAGCGATGTTGCATGGTAGTGAGACCTGGGCGCTGAAGGTGGAAGACTTACGTAGATTAGAGAGAAACGAAGCCTGCATGCTCCGATGGATGTGTAACAGTAATATACGTGAACGACAAAGCATAAATGAATTGAGAGAGAGACTGAGCATAAGAGGAATCAAATGCTGCGTGCAGGAGAGGCGGTTACGCTGGTATGGACATGTGATGCGTATGAAGGATGACAGCTACATAAAAAGGTGCAGAGCACTAGAAGTTGATGGAAACCGCGGAGTGGGGAGACCCAAGATGACTTGGGATGAGGTGATAAAAGCCGACCTTACCCAACTACACCTCTCAAAGTCAATGACACACGACCGTGACTTCTGGCGTCACGCAGTAATACAGGGTACCCGACCTCCCATGGGTACATGCTGAAGCATATAAACAATATGCCCCCCCCCCCCCACCGCAAGGTGGTCGTGGAGGTGCCACGGCAAAAAAGCACCCAGCCCACACTGTAAAGTGGACGTGTAGGCGCCACGAAAAAGCACCCAGCACTCACTGTAAATGAGGTTGGTGTTAGGAAGGGCATCCAGCTGTAGAAATCAAGCCAGATCAGTTCCTGTATGAGCAAGGCATGGTCAGCCGACCAGACACTGCCCACAACAGGACAACCCGTCTAACCCATGCTAGCGTGGAAGAACGGACGTAAAACGGTGATGATGATGATGATGATGATGCAAATATATATATATATATTATATAAATATGCATATATATATATATATATATATATGCAAATATATATGTGCAAATATATATGTATATATATATATCTATATATATATATATATATATATATATATATGCAAATATATATATTATATATGTGCAAATATATATTATATATATATATATATATATATATATGATGATGATGCTATATATATATATATATATATATATATATATATATTTACATTTTACAATAAATAATAATCTATTTATTATCATCATCACTACTACTACTACTACTACTACTACTACTACTACTACCACCACCATTGTTGTTGTTGTGGCTGTTTTTTTTTTATATATGGTTATCTGGAAACTACTTTATAAGTATGATGTAGAAAGGAAGTGTGTGTTTGTAGAATAACTGTTATAACAATGTCAAACGGATGATGGTTCACTACCCTGAAGTATGTTTCACAATGAAGAGTTTATTAATAGTCTTGTAAATGTATGTATGTATGTATTGGTTCAAGTATGAAATTTGTAGAAATTTGTAATTTGTTTGCAAATTCCTACAAATTTCATACTTGACAACCCAATAAATATGTTCGTGTGTGTCTATGTATGAATGTGTGTGTGTATATCTATGTATTTATGTCTGTACGTATGTATGTATACATGCATATATATATATATGTATGTATATTTCTATGTGTGTATGTATGTATATTTGTATGTATATATCTGTGTATGCATGATAATGTGTAAATTTCGAAGTATGTATGTGTGTATGTATGTTTGTATGCATAATTCTAGGAGAAGGAAAACTCTGATATAACACCTGCAATGCTGATGGTATCCAATGATGTTGACTTGTTCTTCTTTTTGGTAAATATCATCTTGGTTAAGAGAGTGGGACTGGCTTTGTGCAGTGCCTTTGCTCACTATAAAAGCTTCACGGCACAGGCATTGCTTTATATCTGGAGATCTCTCTGCACTTATCGTCACATGGTACCATGGGCCCAGCACTATGTGTCAATAATTGTCACAAGTGTAGTGTTTGTACCAGAGTTTTGAAGTCGCTGGCTGGACTAAAAAGTCACACTCGTTCAGCGCATCGGTAGGGGTTCTCCTACATGGATATAAAGTAGTGGCCGTACTCGAAAACGAGTTGGCAGCCACCATATATATGTATGTAAATTCCTATGTATGTGTGTATATATGCATGTATATTTCTATGTATGTATGTACATATACATCCATATGTATGTATATGTGCAGGGACATAGAAATAGTCGGGCTGGATTCCTGATCGCGTGGTTAAACCACTGGGAGTGAAGGACCCCTAGCCTTTTTCAGGGCATTCTTCTAGGAGAAGGCAACTCAGGAAACTGGGATAACTCCGATATAAAACCTGCGGATCAGTGGTTTCCGATGATGTTGATCTTTTCTTCTTTTCGGGTTATAGCTACTGTCGCTGAGAGAGTGGGATTGGCTCAGTGCACAGTCTTTCCTCACTTTAAAAAAAATCTTCACCGCACAGCAATTGCACGATAGAATTAATTGATAATTATTAATAATGTTATATCATGCAATGGCCATACTTGATAACGAGGGGGCAGCCATCATATATACATGTACATATAAGGTGCATGGCTTAGTGGTTTGAGCATTGGGCTTGCAATCAAAAGGTTGTGAGTTCAATTCTCAGACCGGGTGATGTGTTGTGTCCTTGAGCAAGACAAGGTCAGCCGACCGGAGACTACCCACAACAGGACAACCCGTCTAACCCCATGCTAGCGTGGAGGAACGAACATAAAACGGTGATGATGATGATATAAATGTACATATGTATGTCTGTAGCTAAAACAGTCCATTGCCTTAACCTGAACATAAATACACCCAGAGTAAACCAAAATAAACCATCTGGGTGTATCAAACCATATCAAACCATACCACTCAAGGTTGAGCAAACTTAAGCACATTCTTCTATGCCCTCACCCCGCCAATGATAACCCAACCAACCACCTGGATTATAGTTTCTTTTTGTTTTTAGTTACATCAAATAATGTGTCTACTTTTGGCACAAGGCCTGCAATTATCGCAGTACATTACTGGTACTTTATTTTAACGACCCCCGTAAGGATGAAAGGCAAAGTTAACCTCGGCGGTTTATCAGCTTTGACGTTGGTTTATCAGTTCTAATGTTGGTTTGTCTGTTGTGATGTTGGTTTAATATTGGTTTGTCTGTTGTGACATTGGTTTATCAGTTGTGGTGTTGGTTTATCAGTTGTGATGTTGGTTTATCAGTTGTGATGTTGGTTTATCAGTTGTGACATTGGTTTATCAGTTCTAATGTTGGTTTATCAGTTGTGATGTTGGTTTATCAGTTGTGACATCGGTTTATCAGTTGTGATGTTGGTTTGTCTGTTGTGAAGTTGGTTTATCAGTTGTAATGTTGGTTTGTCTGTTGTGATGTTGGTTTAATGTTGGTTTGTCTGTTGTGACGTTGGTTTATCAGTTGTAATGTTGATTTGTCTATTGTGATGTTGGTTTGTCTGTTGTGATGTTAGTTTATCAGTTGTGGTGTTGGTTTATCAGTTGTGATGTTGGTTTGTCTGTTGTGATGTTGGTTTGTCTGTTGTGATGTTGGTTTATCAGTTGTGATGTTGGTTTGTCTGTCGTGATGTTGGTTTATCAGTTGTGATGTTGATTTATCAGTTGTAATGTTGGTTTAATAGTTGTGATGTAGGTTTAGTAGTTGTGATGTTGGTTTAATACTTGTGGTGTTGGTTTATCAGTTGTGGTGTTGGTTTAGTAGTTGTGATGTTGGTTTACCAGTTGTGACATTGGTTTAGTAGTCATGATATCAGTTGTGATGTTGATTTAGTCATTGTGGTGTTCGTTTATCAGTTGTGATGTCAGTTTATCAGTTGTCATGTTCGTTAAGCAGTTGTGATGTCAGTTTATCAGTTGTGATGTTGATTTAGTTATTGTGATGTTCGTTTAGCAGAAACTCATAATTTTGTAATCCTAATTTTCCTTCAAGTCCTTCAACACCAAATGTAAATCAAATAAAACAAAAATAAATAAATAAATGAAAAATAAAATAAAGACATTTCTTGTTTTCAGATTAAATTAAAGTCATTTATCTTATTTTCCGTTGCTAAATATTTGAAAACTCTGAAAATTCCTAAACTTAAGAATTTTCTAAATTGATTTAGATTTTTGTTGTTGTTGTTGTTGTTGTTGTTGTTCTTCTTCTTCTTCTTCTTCTTCTTCTTCTTCTTCTTCTTCTTCTTCTTCTTCTTCTTCTTCTTCTTCTTCTAATATCATCATCATCATCATCATTGTTTAACATCCACTTTCTCTGCTTGCAAGGTGTCATAATGTTTATCCCGCCGAGGTTGACTTTGCCTTTCATCCTTTCGGGGTCGATAAAATAAAGTACCAGTAATACACTGGGATAATTGCCGGCCTTGTGCCAAAAGTAGAAACAATTATTATTCTGATTTCATATCCTGCCAAGGTTAGCTTTGCCTTTCATCCTTACAGGGTCGATAAAATAAAGTACCAGTTATGCACTGGGATCGATTTAATCAACTATCCCTTCCCCTTCAAATTGCTGGCCTAGTACCTAAAGTAGAAACAATTATCATTATTACTAGCAGAAAGAACCGCCCTAGCATATGTAGTGTGCGTATTGGTATTATATGCAAATATATATGCATATAGATATGATATGTAAATTGACAATATCTTCTTCTTCGTCCACTTATTTCTGATAGGGTCGTGGCGGCAGAGCCCTCCTCAAACACTTCTTCCAGAGGGTCTGCCAAAAACAACCATCTCTAACTGATGCAGCTGGATCCCAAAGTGTGACCAGGCAAGCTCATGGATGTGATCCAACCATCTTGCTCAGGGGTCTACCCCTGGGTCTCTTGTTGGTTGCTTTTTGCCTGTAAAATCTGTCCAGCAATTCTTTCCTGAGACATTCTAACCACATGTCCATAGTATCAGAGCTGTGATCTCTCAATTCAGAGAAGAAGCGGCTCTACCTGGAGTGACTCTCTGATCTCTGAGCCACAAATCTGTCCAGTGATTCTTTCCTGAGACATTCTAACCACATGTCCATAGTATCAGAGCTGTGATCTCTCAATTCAGAGAAGAAGCGGCTCTACCTGGAGTGACTCTCTGATCTCTGAGCCACAAATCTGTCCAGTGATTCTTTCCTGAGACATTCTAACCACATGTCCATAGTATCAGAGCTGTGATCTCTCAATTCAGAGAAGAAGCGGCTCTACCTGGAGTGACTCTCTGATCTCTGAGCCACAAATCTGTCCAGTGATTCTTTCCTGAGACATTCTAACCACATGTCCATAGTATCAGAGCTGTGATCTCTCAATTCAGAGAAGAAGCGGCTCTACCTGGAGTGACTCTCTGATCTCTGAGCCACAAATCTGTCCAGTGATTCTTTCCTGAGACATTCTAACCACATGTCCATAGTATCAGAACTGTGATCTCTCAATCTGGAGAAGTAGCGGCTCTACCTGGAGTGACTCTCTGATCTCCAAGCTATGCGCTTTATCGACTAAAGTTACTCCAAAGACCCTTTGAAGGAACCCCATTTCAGCCGCTTGTATTTGCAATCGCATTCTTTCAGTCATTACCCAAGATTCATGACCCTAGGTAAGTGTTTGCAGGAATACCAGGAAGACAGTGAGTTTGGCTTTTACACCTACCTCCCTTCTTCTCATTACTGAATGCTGAAGCTGGTGCATTAATGCATCAGCTTTTGCAATTCTTGCATTTAATTCAGCATCCTGCCTTCCATCACTCATGAACACGGCCCTGAGGTACTTGAACTTCTCTACCTGCTTCAGTGAAACTCCATTCACATGTATATATTAATTTGAGCGACTTCTGTCCATCCATCACACAATGTGTGTGTTTGTGTGAATGTATGTGTGTATAAAAGGAAGGAAGGGGATACATACATATATATATATGTCTCTAACTTAAAAACACTGACGCACACACACACACATATATATATATGACACATACATGTCTCTAATTTAAGAATGCCGACAAACTCACACGCACGCATTTTGTCGCCTATGTCAAAAAATATTGTTCCGGTATTTTAAACTGGTAAGACCATACTTTTGATTCAGGACAAGGCTAAACTTTTGTTTTCCAATGCCATTTTTAATTGTTCTTTATTCAACATGTGTGTGTAAACAGTTGTAGAAGAAGGAGGAGTTTGGGTTTTTGAAAATGGTGACAACTATGAAAGAAAAGTTTGTGGAAGATATCTATATGGATTCTGATTCAGATGAATTAGGACTTATGCCAGCCAATATTGATGGTGAAGTAGTAGAATATAATGGTGGTCGCTGTGATGGCAGTGATGCTCTGGGAAGCAATGTACCGAGGCGGGTAATCTAATCCTTGTGATTTGGGGTTTTTGTATTGTTTTATTTGTTTTTCAATGTTATAAGATACATACAGAACATAATGTATTACACAAAATATTGTCCATGTATCCCTTTATTAGTAGAGAAAACATAAAGTCTGTACACGAAATACAAAGTAAGTTATAATAATTTAACAACAGAGGGTGCTTACATTTTTTGTTACCACAAAATAATGTAATGTCAGGGGAAACAATTCAAAAATATTACCAGTGTGCTAAAGGTTAAAAGTTGTGGATTGGCAAAGTCCTTAGAGTGTCTAACAAACTGCTTCGAAGTCTTTAGTAACGGAGCCTTACATTCTGAGTTCAAATCTCGCCAAGGTCAAATTTGTCTTTCAATCCTTTCAGGTTTGATAAACGAATATTTTTATTTTTTTTACATTGTTAAAATTTGTTTACATCCAAAACTCATAAACATATACACACATATACACACACCATATACACACAAACATACACACTCTATGTTTTCATCCTGTACTGTCATAATGTTTTTCTTGATGTAAACCCTTTGTGGTTAATAAAGAAATCATTATCATTAGGGTGGTGGATTGGCAGTTTTGGTAGAGAGTCGGACGCCATGCTTTCCAGCATAGAGCTACGCCCCTTTACGGACTGAGTTCAAATCCCGCCGAGGTTAACTTTGCCTTACAGGGTCGATAAAATAAAGTACCAGTAATGCACTGGGATAATTGCTGGCCTTGTGCCAAAAGTAGAAACAATTATTATTATTGTTAGTGCTCGTCTTCAGCCCTTTCAGACGCATCCACCATACCATGGTGAAAGAGATAGTATGGTGGACGAGTCTGAAAGGGCTGAAGACGAGCACTTACCTCTTCGGTGATGCCCTGATTAACTTTTTCAAATTTCATTTGAAAAGGAAAATCAGGGTAGAGAGGGAAGTGCTCTCTTCCCAGCATTTTGTTGAAAGATGGGTGAGAGAGGCAAGAATGGCCCGAGTGAATGGGCCTACTCTGAGTATGTGTCTGTAAATTAAAGGTGGAAAACTGGGAGAGGGCACTTGCCCTGGTGGTCAAGGTCACCGTGGCTTTTTTTTAATGGGCTTTCTCCACGATGGCCCTCGGAAGTCTCCCCCCCCCCCCCCCCCCCTATTAAGGAATTTTTCATTGTTCCTTTTTTTTTTTTTGTTACATCCTCTGTTTTTGGTTTTTTTTACACGCAGAAATGCCCATTTGTACCATCCTGTACTGTCCTTAATGTCTCACTTTGTGTAAACCCTTGTGTTTAATAAAGAAAGCATTATTATTATTATTATTATTATTATTATTATTATTATTATTATTTTGCAGGCTGTCCTCTTAGCTTATGTCTCAATCTTTGGATTAACTGGTTTAACACAGTAAGTAAACACAAACCTTATTTCCATTTCTCTCTCTCAAACTGAAAATCTTATTTATTTTTCTAAATTAATACAAATGCCTGAGCAAGAGAGATTTATCAATTTAATGTTTGTTGTACTTCGAATGTATGTGTATATGTATGTGTGTGTATATATATATATATATATATATATATATATACACCCACACAAACTTATATATATATATACACATATACATATGTACATTAAGCTCACACATATATGCATATATATACACACACTCACATACATATGTATATATGCATATATATGTGTGTGTGTATATATATATATATACATATATATGTTTACATACAGGTATATATGCAACTTTGTTTGAACAAACACCTTAATATATATACTCAATATATATATAGTTTACTTTTTGTTCTGAAATCTCTTGAAATCCATTGCGAGAACCAATTCTTTTTGCTTTTTCTTTTCTTCCAATGTAAACCATAATTTAATTAAAGGAATCAATTAAATTGCTTTTCTGAAAGATTAAATAAAATTCGGAGACTTTTGTTTTAAAACAAAATAAAAATTAAATATATTTCTTAACACTTTCTAAAATTACTATTTGGAAGAAAAAAAAACCTTTATTTTTTTAAAATAAATCTCTAACTTTGCAAAGCAAGTTTTCTTTTCAAAGTTAGAGATCTATTTGCCTAGTATATATATGTGTATATATTGTGTGTCAAATCACATGACTTTGTGGGTAGAATGTTCGTTTTGTGATTGTGAGTTTGTGAGTTCAATATCTAGGCTAGATAAACCATTTCCTTGTATATATTGTGTGTGAAGTAGGTAAAGTACTCCATTTATGATTGGGAGATTGTGAGTTGAATATCTAGGTTAGACAGCCCATTTTCCTAGTAAATATGTGTGTGACACACATAACTTAATGGGTAAAGTGTTCGGTGTATGATTGTGAGTTTGTGAGTTCAGTGTCTAGCCTAGATAGCTGATTTTCTTAGTATATATGTGTGTGTGTGTGTTTATAGGCAGCTAATCAGCAGAGTAATTAGAACGCCAGATAGAATGTTTTATGGTATTTGTACTGGCTCTCTGCTCTCTGAGTTGAAATCTTAATGAAGTCAACTTTGCCTTTCATCCTTTCAATGTCGATAAAAAAAAGTACCAGTCTAATACTGGGGTCAATTCTTCCTATATCTCTTTCTCATTTCCTCTCGCTCACTTTCTATATTTCTCCGGAAGAAATCTGCTGTACTCAGGCCTGGAGAGCGATGGGCTCCACCAGGCTTAAAATGCCCGAGAAACGCCATAAGTCAATACGTCACCCCTACCACTGTATCAGGAGTTACGGGACCATACCATATGTGTGTATATTTTGTGTATGAAAACACACGGCTTAGTGGGTAAAGTGTTTAGTTTATGATTGGGAGATTGGGAGTCTAATATCTAGGCTAGACAGTTCATTTTCCTTGTGTATCATCATCATCATCATTTCATTTTACGTCCACTTTTCCCTGCTTGCAAGGGTGGGACGGGAACTGATTCTGGCTTGATTTCTACAGCTGGATGCCCTTCTTAACACCAACCTCATTTACAGTGAGTGCTGGGTACTTTTTTGCCGTGGCACCTCCACGACCACTTTGCAGTGGAATGATAGGGACTGGGGTCCCTATCATCTCCTTTCTACAGCTGAGTAAACTGGAGCAATGTGAAATAAAGTGTCTTGCTCAAGGAAACAACACATCACCCGGTCTGAGAATTGAACTCACAACCTTTCGATTGCAAGCCCAGTGCTCTAACCACTAAGCCATGTGCCTCCATATGTATATGTGTGTATATATTGTGTGTGAAGAGGCATGGCTTAGTGGGTAAAGTGTTCGGTTTATGGTTGTAAGATTGTGAATTTATTATCTCGGCTAGACAGCTCATTGTGTTCCTTGAGCAAGATACTTTATTTTACATTGCTCAAGATTACTCAACTGAATAAAAAATTGAGTCAAACCTGTAACTCAAAGGGCAAACCTTCTAACACACACACACACACACACACACACACACATTTTGCCATGCTGAATCTTCTTGAGAACCATGTTAATGGTGCACATGTCTATGGAATGTTCAGCTGCTTGTACATTAACTTTGCAAGCAGTCTCCTCCATTGATTGAACAAAGCAAAAGAACCAATCATAAGAGCGGAAGGAAACAATATTTCCAATGGTCTTTCTATTGTTGATACTACTTGCCAGTTGCAACTGCTTGGAAAATGCAGGACACATTTTAATTGCACAATTATGTCAAGACATCTTGACCTGCTCCGTTCAATTGAACTTATAGCGTCTTTCAACGATTTATTAGAAAATATCTTAAAGCTGGTTTGTTAGTTCAGATGTTTTTAGTATCTTTATTAGTTGGCAGATTGTTGTGAAAATTTGCAGTATTAACTGTTAACATCTTGTAATGATTTAGCAGAAAGTATCTAAAAACAGGTTTGTTTGTTCAAATGTGTTTAGTATCTTTATTAGTTGGCAGATTGTTGTGAAAATTTGCAGTATTAACTGTTAACATCTTGTAATGATTTAGCAGAAAGTATCTAAAAACAGGTTTGTTTGTTCAAATGTGTTTAGTATCTTTATTAGTTGGCAGATTGTTGTGAAAATTTTCAATATTAACTGTTAACATCTTGTAATGATTTAGCAGAAAGTATCTAAAAAACAGGTTTGTTTGTTCAAATGATTTTAGTATCTTTATTAGTTGGCAGATTGTTGTGAAAATTTTCAATATTAACTGTTCACATCTTGTAATGATTTAGCAGAAAGTATTTAAAAACAGGTTTGTTTGTTCAAATGATTTTAGTATCTTTATTAGTTGGCAGATTGTTGTGAAAATTTTCAATATTAACTGTTAACATCTTGTAATGATTTAGCAGAATGTATCTAAAACACAGGTTTGTTTGTTCAAATGATTTTAGTATCTTTATTAGTTGGCAGATTGTTGTGAAAAATTGCATATTAACTGTTCACATCTTGTAATGATTTAGCAGAAAGTATCTAAAAACAGGTTTGTTTGTTCAAATGTTTTTAGTATCTTTATTAGTTGGCAGATTGTTGTGAAAATTTGCATATTAACTGTTAACACCTTGTAATGATTTAGCAGAAAGTATTTAAAAACAGGTTTGTTAGTTCAGGTGTTTTTAGTATCTTTATTAGTTGGCAGATTGTTGTGAAAATTTGAAGTAAAGATTTTAATTCTTAACAGAGTACAGCTTCACCCAATATGGGGCTCAAATTCACAACCCCTAGATTAAGAGTCTTGTACTCTGCTGACTGAGCAGCCTAAATGGGGTTCTTCCAAAGTGTTTTTGGAGTAATGCTATTGAATAGAGCTCAGAGATCAGGGAGTCACTCCAGGTATAGCCTCTATTTCTCCAAATTGAGAAATCACAGCTCTGATACTATGGGTTTATGGTTAGAATGTCTCAGGTAAGAATCGCTAGACAAATTTCAGAAGCAAACCAATTGGCAAGATGGTTGGATAGAATCCATGAGCTTGGCTGGTCTCACTTGGGGATCCAGCTGGATCAAATGGGGACAGTTGAGTATGACAGGACCCACTGGAAGGAGTAATTGAGGACTCTTCTCCCACAACTTTCATAGGTGTAAGTGGGCAAAGAAAAAGAAGAATGTGCTACAGACATAATGCTGTTTTGTATTTTTTTATGGATATCTTGTTAATGTGGTTTCATGTGGTTAGTTAATTAAAATCTTGATAGTATCTTTATTTAAATGTTTAACCCTTTAGCATTTACATTACTCTATATATACTATTATATTTTCATGGTAAAGGCTTTACCTCACATAATATCTCACATAGCATTCACATTACTCTATATATACTATTGTATTTTCATGGTAAAGGCTTTACCTCACATAATATCTCACATAGCATTTACATTACTCTATATATACTATTGTATTTTCATGGTAAAGGCTTTACCTCACATAATATCTCACATAATATTCACATTACTCTATATATACTATTGTATTTTCATGGTAAAGGCTTTACCTCACATAATATCTCACATAACATTCACCTTACTCTATATATACTATTATATGTTCATGGTAAAGGCTTTACCTCGCATAATTATCTCATATAATATCGAATCTATGAGATTTTGAAAGTATTTATTTTGAGAACAATACCTTAACATCAGTATGAGCGGCCAGTTTCAACAGAAAGAGGTAGAGAATTCTGGCCGGTTTGAACATTAGAGGGTTAAGAAGCAAGTCACAGTGTTCTTTTGTACTTTTCAAGAAAAATCTTGCTAACACAGTTTCATGTGATTTGTTAATTCAAATGTTTATAGCATCTTCCCTAGTGGACAGATTATTGTGAAATTTAGCCTTATTAGAATAAAGACCTTAGTTTCTCATGTGGTACAGTCAATGTGAAGTTTTGTACTCTTCAAGAATATGTCTTGCTATTGTACTTTGTTAATTTGTGTGCAAAAGGACCTTAACCCTTTAGCATTTAAACTGGCCATATCCAACTAGAATTCTCTCACCTCTTTCTGTTCAAACCGGCTGGAACCGGCCACTCATACTGATGTTAAGGTATTGTTCTCAAATTAAATATCAAAATCTCATAGATTCGATATTATGTGAGATAATTATGTGAAATAAATTGTTTACTGTAAAAATATAATAGGAAATATAGAGTAATGTAAATGTTAAAGGGTTAAATGTGCAAAAGAACCTTAAGAATTTAACTAAGCATTGGTTTCTATCACACAGCTGTTAAATGGTACTAATTTGATTTCATGTTTGGCGTCTACTCAACTGTATTGGGAGTGCCTCTTGTGGGCATATGGCTCACAACACAGCACTGTGGCCTCTTGAGGTCATATGGCACACAACACAGCACTGTGGCCTATTGTGGCTTACAACACATCACTGTGGCCTCTTGAGGTCACATGGTTCACAACACCACACTGTGGCCTCTTGTGGGCATATGGCTCACAACACAACACTGTGGCCTCTTGAGGTCATATGGCACACAACACAGCACTGTGGCCTATTGTGGCTCACAACACATCACTGTGGCCTCTTGAGGTCATATGGCACACAACACAGCACTGTGGCCTATTGTGGTTCACAACACAACACTGTGGCCTATTGTGGTTCACAACACAGCACTGTGGCCTCTTGAGGTCACATGGCACACAACACAGCACTGTGGCCTCTTGTGGTTCTATGGCACACAACACAGCACTGTGGCCTCTTGTGGTCATGTGACACACAACACAGCACTGTGGCCTCTTGAGGTCACATGGTTCACAACACCACACTGTGGTCTCTTGTGGTCATATGGTTCACAACACAGCACTGTGGCCTCTTGTGGTTCTATGGCACACAACACAGCACTGTGGCCTCTTGTGGTTCTATGGCACACAACACAGCACTGGTCTCTTGTGGTCATGTGACACACAACACAGCACTGGTCTCTTGTGGTCATGTGACACACAACACAGCACTGGTCTCTTGTGGTCATGTGACACACAACACACACACAACTCTGCTGTTTGTTATTAATTCAATAATTATTCTGTCTGTGTACCTATATATGTGTGTGAATCAGGCTCATTGCCTTCTCTCTCTTTTTCCCCCACTCAACCTTTGTCTCTATCTCTTCCACTTCTCCCCCCCCCCTCTCTCACGCCATTCTTTCTCTCACCACCCCCTCTCTTTTTCTTTTTCTATCTATTTCACTTCTCTTCCTACCTCTTTCTTTTCTCTCTCCCTATTTGTCTCCCTCTCCCTCCCTCAGTCTGTTCACTATCTCCACCACCACCCTCTCTGCCACTTCTCTTCCTTAATCAGTAATTAATTAATAATAACAGTCTAATTAACTGGATCTAATGAAGGGTAGGTTGGTGCTGTGGTGTGGTATGGTGTGGGGTGGTGTGGTGTGGTTATTGAGGTGCAGTCTGATGTGATGTGAAATGGACTTGTGTGGTATGGTATGGAGTAGGTTGTGGTATGGTGGTATGGTGATATGGCATAGTGGTGTGCAGTAATTTGTGGGATGGGATGGAATGGTGGTGTGGTGTAGTGTAGTGCAGTGCAGTAATGTGTGGTGCGGTGCAGTGCAGTAAGCTGACTGACTCTTTCCATCTTAGATTTAGCCAACTCCGCTATTAATATTATCAGAGTCTGGATTAAACCTTTTCATTACTGTATTTTAATTGAAAGATATTATTCAGCTGGTGTGTGGAACATCGACCTCAGTACATTACTGGTACTTTATTACATCAACCTCAGAAGGATAAAGACAAGGTTGAATATTTCCTCCCCTTTTGTAAGGTTTCTCTAGCAATCGGTTGCTAGGTGAAGCGGGTTAATTGACCTCAGAGCAATCCCTGACCTCAGAGGTTCAATATATGGCCTAGGATTCTGGCATTGCTAGTGATGGTAGAAATTTGGGGACTGCCCATTAAGTAGGGGATCCCAAGACATTTTGACAAAAGAACTAAGACATTTAGGGACTGTGCCTAGTGCCCCAAAGACAATTGACTCAACTTCTGTCTCTATATGGTGATCAGTTCTTATAGCACCTGCAAGGTATGCATACTTATTGATCTTTTCCATTTCATTTTCAGCCATATTGTGGTCTTGAGGGATTGCAATATCAATTAGAGTCTTTTTTGATCTCAAGGGGCCAAAATAACTCTTAATAACTGTTTCTATTTGTGGCACAAGGCCAGCAATTTTTCCAGTGCATTACTGGTACTTTATTTTATCGACCCAGTAAGGATGAAAGGCAAAGTTAACCTCGGCAGGATTTGAACTCAGACC
>OZ024762.1:19907403-19909903 GCA_964016885.1 Eledone cirrhosa
ATATATGAGCTGTCTGTATGTGTATATATGTGCTGTCTGTATGTGTATATATGTGCTGTCTGTATGTGTATATATGAGTAATGTGAATGCTATGTGAGATAATTATGTGAGATAAAGCCTTTACCGTGAAAATACTATAGTATATATAGAGTAATGTGAATGCTATGTGAGATAATTATGTGAGATAAAGCCTTTACCGTGAAAATACAATAGTATATATAGAGTAATGTGAATGCTATGTGAGATATTATGTGAGATAAAGCCTTTACCGTGAAAATACAATAGTATATATAGAGTAATGTGAATGCTAAAGGTTTAAACGTATGAAACTGTTTATACTAAACAAGCTCTCTTCCAACAGATCGAGAACTGTTTTCCTTAATCTTTCATTTACGGATTTCTACCAACGTATCATCACCACCACCACCATCATCATCATCATCATCGATTAACATCTGTCTTCCACACTAGCATGGGTTAGACGGGTCCCATTTAGAGGCAAGTTGGGTCAGGGGACCGTGTCTCATTCATACAAGGGTGTTTCTGGATGCTTTTCTTACACCAACCACGTTTACAGTGTGGACTGGGAGGTTTTTGCCGTGTTACCTACACGGCCACATTACAGCATGGACTGTGTTTTTTTTTTTTTGTCGTGACACCTACACAACGTCATTTATTTAGGACTGGATGTTGTGGTACCAACATAACTTTACAGAGAAAGGGGTGGTCTTGATATATATATGTATACATTTAGGTTTGTTGTTCACCACTGGATAGAACTGGTCGTTCCGTATAGTCAACCATGATGTAATATTAGGAAAATCACTCAACGTTATGCAACTTATCCAATTTGGTTTATGTTTAATCCTGTTGGCGGTGCAATAACGGAGTTAATTATTATTGAGTAAAACAAGAGGAGGCCGGACTGGTGAAATTCCTTCAAAGATTTATTATAGCCAATATTATGCACATTGAAGGTGGTCAACCAGACTGGCAACAGCTGGCCTTGACCGCTTTCGAGTCTTAAACATTTCTCTCTGCTTTTTAGCCTCTTGGATTGTGTTTACCATTATTCCTTTATTATATAACTTTTATGCAATAAACACCTGATGATGTCACCAGGATCTTACAGAACTTGGTCATTGAGATGTTATAATAAATCTTTGAAGGAATTTCACCAGTTCTCGGTCTCCTGTCATTTTAACCAATAATATATATATATAGATATATATATATAGGGAGAGAGAGGCACATGGCTTAGTGGTTAGAGCATTGGCCTTGCAATCGAAAGGTTGTGAGTTCAATTCTCAGACCGGGTGATGTGTTGTGTCCTTGAGCAAGACACTTTATTTCACATTGCTCCAGTTTACTCAGCTGTAGAAATGAGATGATAGGGGCTGGGGTACATATCATTCCACTGCAAAGTGGTCGTGAAGGTGCCACGGCAAAAAAGCACCCAGCACTCACTGTAAATGAGGTTGGTGTTAGGAAGGGCATCCAGCTGAAGAAATCAAGCCAGAATCAGTTCCCGTCCCACCCTTGCAAGCAGGGAAAAGCAGACGTAAAATGAAATGATGATGATGATATATTGACCTGTAATAATCGCATATGATGTGTCTGCCTTAGGCATGTGTGGATTTTTGGAAAGAGTAAATGAGATTCTCTAATGATATGTTGAATCATGTCACTTTTATACATGTTTATTAGATGTCAGTGAATATTGTAATGGAAGAAATGGCAGTGAATCACAGATACAGACAGAGAGAGAGAGACAGACACGTCAGAAGAGAGAGAGAGAGCAACAGACATGCCATGATAGAGAGGGGGGAAAGAGAGAGAGTGACACACATGCCATTGACAGAGAGAGAGAGAGAGAGACATACAGACAGACAGAGAGAGAGTGAGCGACAGGCATGCCATGACAGAGGGAGAGGGGGGAGAGTGAAACACATGCCATTGACAGAGAGAGAGAGAGTGATACATATGCCATGACAGAGAGAGAGAGTGTGACAGACATGCCACATGCCACAGGCTTTGGTTTGCCCATCCACTAATTAACTCATAATATCCTGTAATGATTTAGCAGTAAATATCTAAAACCGGTTAATTGATTCAAATATTTATAGTATTTTTACTAGTTGATAAATTGTTGTGAAAATTTGCAGTAAACTACACTACAAAAACTTGAAACTTTCTGTGGTTTGTTAAGTCAAATGTTTATAATATATTTACTAGTGGACACAGTATTGTGAAAATTTGCAGTAAACTACACTGTAAAAACTTAAAACTTTGTGTGGTTTGTTAATTCAAATGTTTATAGTATCTTTTCTAGTGGACTACACTGTAAAAACTTAAAATTTCATGTGGTTGTTAATTCAAATGTTTATAGTGGACACAGTGTTGTGAAAATTCGCAGTAAACTACACTAAAAGCTAGACATTTTTAATGTGATGTGGTCATAGTGCTGTTTTGTATTTTCAAGAATGTCTTGCTAATGTGG
>OZ024762.1:19914903-19917403 GCA_964016885.1 Eledone cirrhosa
CATAGAGTTACGGCCCTTTGCGGTCTGAGTTCAAATCCCGCCAAGGTTAGCTTTGCCTTTCATCCTTACGGGGTCGATAAAATAAAGTACCAGTAATGTACTGAGTGATTGCTGGCCTTGTGCCTAAAGTAGAAACAATTATTATTATTAGGGCGGTGGATTGGCAGAATCGGTAGAGCACCGGACACCCTGCTATGCGGCATAGAGTTACGGCCCACCGAGGCTAGCTTGTGTTTCCGTCCTTAGGGGGGGTGTCTATAAAATAAAGTACCAGTAATGTACTGCGGTCGACAATCGATTTTCCTTTTGCCACAAAATCGTTGGCCTTGTGTCAAACATTGAAACAATTATTAGTATACTACCACTACTACTACTACTACTACTACTACTACTACTACTACTACCACTACTACCACAACTACTACTACCACTACTACTACTAACACTACTACAACTACTAAAACCACCACCACTGCTACTGTTACTACAACTACTACTACAACTACCACTACTACCACTACCACTACTACTACTACTACTACCACAACTACTACTACAACTACTACTACTACTACCACAACTACTACTACAACTACTACTACTACAACTACCACAACTACTACTACAACTACCACCACAACTGCCACTGCTACTACTACCACAACTGCCACTACTACTACTACTACTACTACCACCACTACTACTATCACCACCACTACTACTACTACCACTACAACTACCACAACTACTACTACTACTACAACTACCACAACTACTACTACAACTACCACCACAACTGCCACTACTACTACTACCACAACCACAACTGCCACTACTACTACCACTACCACCACTACTACTACTACTACTACAATTACCACTACAACTACTACTACTATTACCACAACTACTACTTCAACTACAACCACCACTACTACCACAACCACTACCACTACAACTACTACTACTACTACTACCACAACTACTCCCACTACTACTACTCCCACAACTGCCACTACTACTACTTCCACTACTACTATAACTACTACAACTACCACTACAACTACCACTACTACTGCTAGTACTACAATTACCACTACAACTACTACTACAACTACCACAACTACTACTTCAACTACAACCACCACTACTACCACAACCACTACCACTACAACTACTACAACTACTACTACTACCACAACTACTACTACTACTACTACAATTACCACTACAACTACTACTACTATTACCACAACTACTACTTCAACTACAACCACCACTACTACCACAACCACTACCACTACAACTACTACTACTACTACCACAACTACTCCCACTACTACTACTCCCACAACTGCCACTACTACTACTTCCACTACTACTATAACTACTACAACTACCACTACTACTGCTAGTACTACAATTACCACTACAACTACTACTACAACTACCACAACTACTACTTCAACTACAACCACCACTACTACCACAACCACTACCACTACAACTACTACTACTACAACAACAACAACCACTACTACTACCACCACAACTGCCACTACTACTACTATAACTACTACCACTACAACTACTACTACTACAACAACAACAACAACCACTACCACTATTGTTATTGCTATTATCGTTAATGTTAATATTTCATAATATATGAAAGCTAGAGGTTATGGGGAGTAATGTGTTATGAGAGCAACTTTTGTAACCACACACACGCACACACACACACACATGCACACCCACATGCACATGCACATGCACACGCACATACACACATACACACACACACACGCACATACACACACACATGCACACGCACATACACGCACACACACACACATACACACATACACACACACATGCACACGCACATACACACACACGCACACACACATACACACACGCGCACACACACACATACACACACACATGCACATACACACACACATGCACACGCACATACACACACACACACATACACATACACACACACATGCACACGCACATACACACACACATACACACACACATACACATACACACACACATGCACATACACACGCACATGCACACGCACATACACACACACACACACATATACACATACACACACATGCACACCCACATACACATACACACACACATACACACACACATGCACACACACGCACACATGCACATACACACATGCACATACACACATACACACACACACATACACACACTTGCACACACACACACCACACCATTTATTTCCACCACCACCACCACCTGTCTGGAATGAAGTCCAACCATTGTTTTATTTATTTATTTATTTATTATTACCATTATTATTATCATAAGTAGTAGTAGTAGTAGTAGTAGTAGTAGTAGCATTATTGTTCTCATTGTTGTTGTTGTTATTATCATTATTATTATCATAAGTAGTAGTAGTAGTAGTAGTAGTAGCATCATTGTTCTCATTGTTGTTGTTATTACCATTATT
>OZ024762.1:19924903-19929903 GCA_964016885.1 Eledone cirrhosa
TTAGTGTTTTTTTTGTTTTGTTATTGTTTGTTATCTCTGGTTGTGGCTGTCATTGTTGGATCTCTTTGGACAACAATAAGTGTCTGGGTGCTTTGAGCAATGGAACAGCCTGGCTTAGGAAGTTAACATACAAAGTATCTTACCCAAGGACACAATACTCTACTGGGAATTTGGACAACAATAAGTGTCTGGGTTCTTTGAGCAACGGAACAGCCTGGCTTAGGAAGTTAACATAAAAAGTATCTTGCCCAAGGACACACTATGTTACTGGGAATTTGGACAACAATAAATGTCTGGGTTCTTTGAGCAACGGAACAGCCTGGTTTAGGAAGTTAACATAAAAAGTATCTTACCCAAGGACACAATACTCTACTGGGAATTTGGACAACAATAAGTGTTTGGGTTCTCTGAGCAATGGAACAGCCTGGCTTAGGAAGTTAACATACAAAGTATCTTACCCAAGGACACACTATGTTACTGGGAATTTGGACAACAATAAATGTCTGGGTTCTTTGAGCAACGGAACAGCCTGGCTTAGGAAGTTAACATAAAAAGTATCTTACCCAAGGACACAATACTCTACTGGGAATTTGGACAACAATAAGTGTTTGGGTTCTCTGAGCAATGGAACAGCCTGGCTTAGGAAGTTAACATACAAAGTATCTTACCCAAGGACACAATACTCTACTGGGAATTTGGACAACAATAAGTGTTTGGGTTCTCTGAGCAATGGAACAGCCTGGCTTAGGAAGTTAACATACAAAGTATCTTACCCAAGGACACACTATGTTACTGGGAATTTGGACAACAATAAATGTCTGGGTTCTTTGAGCAACGGAACAGCCTGGTTTAGGAAGTTAACATACAAAGTATCTTACCCAAGGACACAATACTCTACTGGGAATTTGGACAACAATAAGTGTTTGGGTTCTCTGAGCAATGGAACAGCCTGGCTTAGGAAGTTAACATACAAAGTATCTTACCCAAGGACACAATACTCTACTGGGAATTTGGACAACAATAAGTGTTTGGGTTCTCTGAGCAATGGAACAGCCTGGCTTAGGAAGTTAACATACAAAGTATCTTACCCAAGGACACACTATGTTACTGGGAATTTGGACAACAATAAATGTCTGGGTTCTTTGAGCAACGGAACAGCCTGGTTTAGGAAGTTAACATAAAAAGTATCTTACCCAAGGACACAATACTCTACTGGGAATTTGGACAACAATAAGTGTTTGGGTTCTCTGAGCAATGGAACAGCCTGGCTTAGGAAGTTAACATACAAAGTATCTTACCCAAGGACACACTATGTTACTGGGAATTTGGACAACAATAAATGTTTGGGTTCTCTGAGCAACGGAACAGCCTGGCTTAGGAAGTTAACATAAAAAGTATCTTGCCCAAGGACACACTATGTTACTGGGAATTTGGACAACAATAAGTGTCTGGGTTCTTTGAGCAACGGAACAGCCTGGCTTAGGAAGTTAACATACAAAGTATCTTACCCAAGGACACAATACTCTACTGGGAATTTGGACAACAATAAGTGTTTGGGTTCTCTGAGCAATGGAACAGCCTGGCTTAGGAAGTTAACATACAAAGTATCTTACCCAAGGACACACTATGTTACTGGGAATTTGGACAACAATAAGTGTTTGGGTTCTTTGAGCAACGGAACAGCCTGGTTTAGGAAGTTAACATAAAAAGTATCTTGCCCAAGGACACACTATGTTACTGGGAATTTGGACAACAATAAGTGTTTGGGTTCTCTGAGCAATGGAACAGCCTGGCTTAGGAAGTTAACATACAAAGTATCTTACCCAAGGACACACTATGTTACTGGGAATTTGGACAACAATAAGTGTCTGGGTTCTTTGAGCAATGGAACAGCCTGGCTTAGGAAGTTAACATACAAAGTATCTTACCCAAGGACACACTATGTTACTGGGAATTTGGACAACAATAAGTGTCTGGGTTCTTTGAGCAACGGAACAGCCTGGCTTAGGAAGTTAACATACAAAGTATCTTACCCAAGGACACACTATGTTACTGGGAATTTGGACAACAATAAGTGTCTGGGTTCTTTGAGCAATGGAACAGCCTGGCTTAGGAAGTTAACATACAAAGTATCTTACCCAAGGACACACTATGTTACTGGGAATTTGGACAACAATAAGTGTTTGGGTTCTCTGAGCAATGGAACAGCCTGGCTTAGGAAGTTAACATACAAAGTATCTTGCCCAAAGACACAATACTCTACTGGGAATTTGGACAACAATAAGTGTTTGGGTTCTCTGAGCAACGGAACAGCCTGGCTTAGGAAGTTAACATAAAAATGATCTTACCCAAGGGCACAATACACTACTGGGAATGTGGACAACGGTAAGTGTTTGGGTTCTTTGAGCAACGGAACAGCCTTGTTTAGGAAGTTAACAAAGTATCTTGCCCAAGAACACAATTTGCTACTGGGGTCAAGCTCACAACCTTATGATTGTAAGCCAAACATTGCTTAGAAAAACACACGAAATGAAGCTGATAGGTTTTATATGAGAAAATAAATTATGATGTTAGTTTTTTTTTTTAGGGAGGGGGGTAGTTTTTTTTCTATCATCAACAGTTTTGGAAATTAGAAATGGATTCCTGAGGAAATTGGTTCTTCTGTTTGTAAAGAAAAGCTTGTGAACTCTATTAAAACATGTTCAGTTTTCCTTTGTTAAACTTACAATCAGTAAATCGGTGAAGTTTTGAGTGTTTATACTCTCTTCTTCTCTCTCTACCTCTGTGTCTCTGTCTCTCTCTGTCTCTCTCTCTATACATATATATATGTCTCTCTTTGTCTCTGTCTCTCATTCTGCCTATATGTCTCTCTCTGCCTATGTATGTGTCTCTCTCATTAATTTAAATTTCTCTCTCCCTCTCTCTGCTTCTCTCTCTCCCTCTTTCTTTCCCTTTCTCTGTAAATTTGTCTGTGACTCTCTCTCGTGTGTGTGGGTGGGTGTGCTATTCTTTTTATCTGTCTTCCTCTCTTTATCTGCCTGTCTGTTTTTATCTTGCATATGTGTGTGTGTGTGTATAAATATATATATATATATATATATAATATGTAGTTTAGAAAGCCACAACAATGCAGATGGGAAATCTCGAGGTAGGAAGTGAGTGAGAAATAGGAGAAAAGTGAAAATTGAGAGAAACGAAAATGAAAACAAAACAAAGGTAGAAGGGTTACCGTAGTGGAGACTTAATCCCAATATTTCGGGCTTACGCCCATCAACGGGGGAAAGTTCCAAAAGGGGGGGAACAGTCTAAGCCGGAGAAAGTTGTATTGTCGTTAAAACATAGGAATGCCTATATATTTTACACATTTCACAATGCTTCAAGCAAACTTTAACACCCTCATATATATATATGTGTGTATGTGTGTGTATATAAATATATATTATATATATGTGTGTGTGTATATATATATATATATATATATACATTTGTAAAACCATGCATGTTATGAAATCCTGTGTTGAAACAGATATTGTTATATTTGGAGATGGTTATGTTGCTAAGATTGCAAATAAAAACACCCTTAGTAAAGGTGCATGGCTTAGTGGTTAGAGCATCGGGGTTATAATCGAGAGGTTGTGAGTTCAATTCTCGGACCAGGCTTTGCGTTGTGTTCTTGAGCAAGACACTTTATTTCACGTTGCTCCAGTTTTTTTACTCAGCTGTAGAAATGAGTTGCTATGTCACTGTGGTCAAGCTGTATCAGCCATAGCCTTTCCCTTGGACATCATCGGTGGTGTAGAGAGGGGAGACTGGCATGTACCGGTGGCTGCTGGTCTTCCACAAACTACCTTGGTGCAAATCCCATGGTCAGTGAAAGCATGGTACATCCTACCAAGTTATACTCTATTATAAGTGGTGGCTGTGGTTTGTATTTGTACTGGGTCACTTCAGTCTGAGTTCAAATCTGTTCAGAGCTTATAAAGTACCAGGGCTGTACTGGGGTAGCCCTCTCACTTTCCTTCTAACTCATCATCACCATCATCACCGTTTTACGTCCATTCTTCCACGCTAGCATGGGTTAGACGGGTTGTCCTGTTGTGGGCAGTGTCTGGTCAGCTGACCATGCCTTGCTCATACAGGACTGATTTGGCTTGATTTCTACAGCTGGATGCCCTTCCTAACACCAACCTCATTTACAGTGAGTGCTGGGTGCTTTTTCGTGGCGCCTACACGTCCACTTTACAGTGTAGGCTGAGTGCTTTTTTGCCGTGGCACCTCCACGACCACCTTGCAGTGGGGGGTGTGGGGGCATATTGTCTATATGCTTCAGCTTGTACCCATGGGAGGTCGGGTACTCTGTATTACTGTGTGACGCCAGAGGTCACGGTCGTGTGTTATCGCCTTTGAGAGGTGTAATTGGGTAAGGTTGGTTTTTATCACCTCATCCCAGGTCATCTTGGGTCTCCCCACTCCGCGGTTTCCATCGACTTCTAGTGCTCTGCACCTTTTTATGCAGCTGTCATCCTTCGTACTCATCATCATCGTCATCATGTAACGTCTATCTTCCATGCTAGCATGGGTTTAGACAGGAATGTTCCCACTTGAGGCAAGATTGGTTGTCCTGCTCGTATGGGACTGTCTGGCAGGTTTTCTACGGCTGGATGCCCTTCCCAACACCAACCAGGTTTACAGTGTGGAACTGGGAGGTTTTTACCACATTACAGCGTGGACTGTGTGTTTTTTTGTCGTGACACCTACACGACCTCATTTATTTAGGACTGGATGTTGTGGTACCACCATAACTTTACAGAGAAAGGGGGATATATATACTCTTTTACTCTTTTACCTGTTTCAGCCATCCGGCTGAGGCCATGCTGGGGCATATATATATTGTTATGCTTTGGGAGGGTCATGTTGCCAATAAGAAACACACGCACCGGTTGCGTTCACTCCAATTTATTATAAGTTAAATTTATAAATTTATAAATTTCCGGTTGGTT
>OZ024762.1:19934903-19942403 GCA_964016885.1 Eledone cirrhosa
TATTAGTGGAGGTGGTGGTGTGGCTAGATATTAGTGGAGGAGGTGGTGTGGCTAGATATTAGTGGAGGTGGTGGTGTGGCTAGATATTAGTGGAGGAGGTGGTGTGGTTAGATATTAGTGGAGGTGGTGGTGTGGCTAGATATTAGTGGAGGAGGTGGTGTGGCTAGATATTAGTGGAGGTGGTGGTGTGTGTATGACAGTGGAGGTGGTGGTGTGGCTAGATATTAATGGAGGTGGTGGTGTGGCTAGATATTAGTGGAGGAGGTGGTGTGGCTAGATAATAGTGTAGGAGGTGGTGTGGCTAGATATTAGTAGAGGTGGTGGTGTGGCTAGATATTAGTGGAGGTGGTGGTGTGGCTAGATATTAGTGGAGGAGGTGGTGGTGTGGCTAGATATTAGTGGTGGAGGTGGTGTGGCTAGATATTAGTAGAGGTGGTGGTGTGGCTAGATATTAGTGGAGGAGGTGGTGGTGTGGCTAGATATTAGTGGAGGAGATGGTGTGGCTAGATATTAGTGGAGGTGGTGGTGTGGCTAGATATTAGTGGAGGAGGTGGTGTGGCTAGATATTAGTAGAGGTGGTGGTGTGGCTAGATATTAGTGGAGGAGGTGGTGTGGCTAGATATTAGTGGAGGAGGTGGTGTGGCTAGATATTAGTGTAGGAGGTGGTGGTGTGGCTAGATATTAGTGGAGGTGGTGGTGTGGCTAGATATTAGTGGAGGAGGTGGTGTGTGTATGACAGTGGAGGTGGTGGTGTGGCTAGATATTAATGGAGGTGGTGGTGTGGCTAGATATTAGTGGAGGTGGTGGTGTGGCTAGATATTAGTGGAGGTGGTGGTGTGGCTAGATATTAGTGGAGGAGGTGGTGTGTGTATGACAGTGGAGGTGGTGGTGTGGCTAGATATTAGTGTAGGAGGTGGTGTGGCTAGATATTAGTAGAGGTGGTGGTGTGGCTAGATATTAGTGGAGGTGGTGGTGTGGCTAGATATTAGTGGAGGAGGTGGTGGTGTGGCTAGATATTAGTGGAGGTGGTGGTGTGGCTAGATATTAGTGGAGGTGGTGGTGTGGCTAGATATTACTGGAGGTGGTGGTGTGGCTAGATATTAGTGGAGGTGGTGGTGTGGCTAGATATTAGTGGAGGAGGTGGTGTGGCTAGATATTAGTGGAGGAGGTGGTGTGGCTAGATATTAGTGGAGGTGGTGGTGTGGCTAGATATTACTGGAGGTGGTGGTGTGGCTAGATATTAGTGGAGGTGGTGGTGTGGCTAGATATTAGTGGAGGAGGTGGTGTGGCTAGATATTAGTGGAGGAGGTGGTGTGGCTAGATATTAGTGGAGGAGGTGGTGTGGCTAGATATTACTGGAGGTGGTGGTGTGGCTAGATATTAGTGGAGGTGGTGGTGTGGCTAGATATTAGTGGAGGAGGTGGTGTGGCTAGATATTAGTGGAGGAGGTGGTGTGGCTAGATATTAGTGGAGGTGGTGGTGTGGCTAGATATTACTGGAGGTGGTGGTGTGGCTAGATATTACTGGAGGTGGTGGTGTGGCTAGATATTAGTGGAGGAGGTGGTGTGGCTAGATATTAGTGGAGGAGGTGGTGTGGCTAGATATTAGTGGAGGAGGTGGTGTGGCTAGATATTAGTGGAGGTGATGGTGTGGCTAGATATTAGTGGAGGTGGTGGTGTGGCTAGATATTAGTGGAGGAGGTGGTGTGGCTAGATATTAGTGGAGGAGGTGGTGTGGCTAGATATTAGTGGAGGTGGTGGTGTGGCTAGATATTAGTGGAGGAGGTGGTGTGGTTAGATATTAGTGGAGGTGGTGGTGTGGCTAGATATTAGTGGAGGAGGTGGTGTGGCTAGATATTAGTGGAGGTGGTGGTGTGTGTATGACAGTGGAGGTGGTGGTGTGGCTAGATATTAATGGAGGTGGTGGTGTGGCTAGATATTAGTGGAGGAGGTGGTGTGGCTAGATAATAGTGTAGGAGGTGGTGTGGCTAGATATTAGTAGAGGTGGTGGTGTGGCTAGATATTAGTGGAGGTGGTGGTGTGGCTAGATATTAGTGGAGGAGGTGGTGGTGTGGCTAGATATTAGTAGAGGTGGTGGTGTGGCTAGATATTAGTGGAGGAGGTGGTGGTGTGGCTAGATATTAGTGGTGGAGGTGGTGTGGCTAGATATTAGTAGAGGTGGTGGTGTGGCTAGATATTAGTGGAGGAGGTGGTGTGGCTAGATATTAGTGGAGGTGGTGGTGTGGCTAGATATTAGTGGTGGAGGTGGTGTGGCTAGATATTAGTAGAGGTGGTGTGGCTAGATATTAGTGGAGGAGGTGGTGGTGTGGCTAGATATTAGTGGTGGAGGTGGTGTGGCTAGATATTAGTGGAGGTGGTGGTGTGGCTAGATATTAATGGAGGAGGTGGTGTGGCTAGATATTAGTGGTGGAGGTGGTGTGGCTAGATATTAGTGGAGGAGGTGGTGTGTGTATGGAGTGGTGTCTTTATTAGATCTAGCTATAACAATTATACCTCATCTGTTGGGTCTGTAATTTACATGGCTATCATATAATAAACATATTTATCTCATGAGAGCAATAACAGATGTCGCCATATCCCATATAACCATATATTTGTATATATATCATATATATATATATGTATAATATATATATATATGTATATTATATATATATGTATATTGGATATCATCATCATCATCATCATCATCATCATCATTTTACGTCCACTTTTCCCTGCTTGCAAGGGTGGGACGGGAACTGATTCTGGCTTGATTTCTACAGCCGGATGCCCTTCCTAACACCAACCTCATTTACAGTGAGTGCTGGGTGCTTTTTTGCCGTGGCACCTCCACGACCACTTTTGCAGTGGAATGATAGGGACCCCAGTCCCTATCATCTCATTTCTACAGCTGAGTAAACTGGAGCAATGTGAAATAAAGTGTCTTGCTCAAGGAAACAACACATCACCCGGTCTGAGAATTGAACTCACAACCTTTCGATTGCAAGGCCAATGCTCTAACCACTAAGCCATGATATATATATATGTATATATATATATATCATATATATATATCATATGTACATATATCATATATCATATATATATATGTATACCATATATATTGGATGATGATCATCATCATCGTTTAACGTCCACTTTCCACGCTAGCATGGGTTAGACGGGAGTTGGCCCACTTGTGGCAAGGTTGGTAGGGTGACCATGTCTCGCTCGTATAGGACTATCTGGCAGGTTCTCTACGGCTGGATGCCCTTCCTAACACCAACCACATTTACAGTGTGGAACTGGGAGCTTTTTACCGTGTTACCTACATGGCCACATTACACCGTGGACTGTGTTTTGGGGATACATATATCATATATATATATATATATATGTATATATATATATATCATATATATCTATGTATATATATCACATATATATGTATATTATATATATTGGGGATATATACATACATATATGATATATATTATATGATATATATATATATATATATATGTATATATATCATATATCTTATATGTATATTATATATATTGGATATATATATCATATATATATGTATATATATCATATATCATATATATATATATATATATGTATATTATATAAATTGGATATATATATATCATATATCATATGTATATATATCATATATATATATGTATATTATATATATTGGATATATATATATCATATATCATATATATATGTATATTATATATATTGGATATATATATATCATATATCATATGTATATATATCATATATATATATGTATATTATATATATTGGATATATATATATCATATATATATGTATATATCATATATATATATATGTATATTATATATATTGGATATATATATATCATATATCATATATCATATATATATGTATATTATATATATTGGATATATATATATCATATATATATGTATATTATATATATTGGATATATATATATCATATATCAATGTATATATATCATATATATATGTATAGTATATATATTGGATATATATCTATATATATCATATATCATATGTATATATATCATATATATATGTATATTATATATATTGGAGATATATACATACATATATGATATATATTATATAATACACACATATACATACATGTATATATGTATATATATGTATATATATGTGTATATATATGTGTGTATTATATAATATATTGTTCCTGTAGCAACTTTATGGATTGTCAGCTTTAATGTTCCTTTAGACAAGAGAATCAACCTACGTTGTCTTTGATCCAGCTAGGTTAATAGTATCTCCATCATCATCATCATCATCATCATCATCGTCATCATCATCATCATCATCGTCATCATCATCATCATCATCATCATCATCATCGTCATCATCATCATCATCGTCATCATCATCATCATCACCAGTAGCTACCGCTGCATCGTTTTCATCCCACTCAGCTTCATCATCACCATCCCCATCATCTTTGCCAACATATTCATCATCTCCTTTATCATCATCATCATCATCATTCTCATCATCATCATCATCATCATTCTCATCATTCTCATCATCATCATCATCACCACCACCGTCAACATCATCATCACCATCACCATCGTTATCATCACCATTATCATCACCGCCACCGCCACCACCACCACCAGCATCATCATCAATATCACTGCCACCACCACCACCACCACCACCACCACCTTCATCATCACCAGCACAACCACCATCATCATTATCACCACCATCACCACCACCATCATCAGCACCACCATCATCAGCACCACCACCACCATCATCACCGATGTTGATAATGATGGGTATTGGTGGTGGTGGTGGTGGTGGTGGTGGTGGTGGTGGTGCTGGTGTGGTGGTGGTGGCAACATACATAGCCAGCCACCCAACCAACCACCCAACCAACCATTCAACCATCCATTTACCCATCAAATCACACCAACCCTCATCCATCCAACCACCCATCCACATCTGTTGATAAGTGTGTGTGACAGTGGTGCTGTGACACAGTAGTGTTTCTATTGAGCAGTTGTAGCTACTATGAGAGCAGTGGTACTGTGACACAGTAGTGTTTCTACTGAGTAGTTCTAGCTACTATGAGAGCAGTGGTACTGTGACACAGTAGTGTTTCTACTGAGTAGTTCTAGCTACTATGAGAGCAGTGGTACTGTGACACAGTAGTGTTTCTACTGAGTAGTTCTAGCTACTATGAGAGCAGTGGTACTGTGACACAGTAGTGTTTCTACTGAGCAATTGTAGCTGCTACGAGAGCAGTGGTACTGTGACACAGTAGTGTTTCTACTGAGTAGTTCTAGCTACTATGAGAGCAGTGGTACTGTGACACAGTAGTGTTTCTACTGAGTAGTTCTAGCTACTATGAGAGCAGTGGTACTGTGACACAGTAGTGTTTCTGCTGAGCAGTTGTAGCTGCTACGAGAGCAGTGGTACTGTGACACAGTAGTGTTTCTACTGAGTAGTTCTAGCTACTATGAGAGCAGTGGTACTGTGACACAGTAGTGTTTCTACTGAGCAATTGTAGCTGCTACGAGAGCAGTGGTACTGTGACACAGTAGTGTTTCTACTGAGCAATTGTAGCTGCTACGAGAGCAGTGGTACTGTGACACAGTAGTGTTTCTACTGAGTAGTTCTAGCTACAATGAGAGCAGTGGTACTGTGACACAGTAGTGTTTCTACTGAGTAGTTCTAGCTACTATGAGAGCAGTGGTACTGTGACACAGTAGTGTTTCTACTGAGTAGTTGTAGCTGCTACGAGAACAGTGGTACTGTGACACAGTAGTGTTTCTGCTGAGCAGTTGTAGCTGCTACGAGAGCAGTGGTACTGTGACACAGTAGTGTTTCTACTGAGTAGTTCTAGCTACTATGAGAGCAGTGGTACTGTGACACAGTAGTGTTTCTGCTGAGCAGTTGTAGCTGCTACGAGAACAGTGGTACTGTGACACAGTAGTGTTTCTACTGAGTAGTTCTAGCTACTATGAGAGCAGTGGTACTGTGACACAGTAGTGTTTCTACTGAGTAGTTCTAGCTACTATGAGAGCAGTGGTACTGTGACACAGTAGTGTTTCTGCTGAGCAGTTCTAGCTACTATGAGAGCAGTGGTACTGTGACACAGCAGTGTTTCTGCTGAGCAGTTGTAGCTGCTACGAGAGCAGTGGTACTGTGACACAGTAGTGTTTCTACTGAGTAGTTCTAGCTACTATGAGAGCAGTGGTACTGTAACACAGTAGTGTTTCTGCTGAGCAATTGTAGCTACTATGAGAGCAGTGGTACTGTGACACAGCAGTGTTTCTACTGACTAGTTGTAGCTGCTACGAGAGCAGTGGTACTGTGACACAGTAGTGTTTCTACTGAGTAGTTCTAGCTACTATGAGAGCAGTGGTACTGTGACACAGTAGTGTTTCTACTGAGTAGTTCTCGCTACTATGAGAGCAGTGGTACTGTGACACAGCAGTGTTTCTACTGACTAGTTGTAGCTGCTACGAGAGCAGTGGTACTGTGACACAGTAGTGTTTCTACTGAGTAGTTCTAGCTACTATGAGAGCAGTGGTACTGTGACACAGTAGTGTTTCTACTGAGTAGTTCTAGCTACTATGAGAGCAGTGGTACTGTGACACAGTAGTGTTTCTACTGAGTAGTTCTAGCTACTATGAGAGCAGTGGTACTGTGACACAGTAGTGTTTCTACTGAGCAATTGTAGCTGCTACGAGAGCAGTGGTACTGTGACACAGTAGTGTTTCTACTGAGCAATTGTAGCTGCTACGAGAGCAGTGGTACTGTGACACAGTAGTGTTTCTACTGAGTAGTTCTAGCTACTATGAGAGCAGTGGTACTGTGACACAGCAGTGTTTCTACTGACTAGTTGTAGCTGCTACGAGAGCAGTGGTACTGTGACACAGTAGTGTTTCTACTGAGTAGTTCTAGCTACTATGAGAGCAGTGGTACTGTGGCACAGTAGTGTTTCTACTGAGTAGTTCTAGCTACTATGAGAGCAGTGGTACTGTGACACAGCAGTGTTTCTACTGACTAGTTGTAGCTGCTACGAGAGCAGTGGTACTGTGACACAGTAGTGTTTCTACTGAGTAGTTCTAGCTACTATGAGAGCAGTGGTACTGTGACACAGTAGTGTTTCTACTGAGTAGTTCTAGCTACTATGAGAGCAGTGGTACTGTGACACAGTAGTGTTTCTGCTGAGCAGTTGTAGCTGCTACGAGAGCAGTGGTACTGTGACACAGCAGTGTTTCTGCTGAGCAGTTGTACCTGCTACGAGAACAGTGGTACTGTGACACAGTAGTGTTTCTGCTGAGCAGTTGTAGCTGCTACGAGAGCAGTGGTACTGTGACACAGCAGTGTTTCTGCTGAGCAGTTGTACCTGCTACGAGAACAGTGGTACTGTGACACAGTAGTGTTTCTGCTGAGCAGTTGTAGCTGCTACG
>OZ024762.1:19947403-19964903 GCA_964016885.1 Eledone cirrhosa
GAAGCAAGAGGACTGAGAGTAAATCTAGCTAAGACAAAAGTGTTGATGAGTAGAAAAGAGGACAAAACCCTGATTCCGTCAGGGAAATGGCCATGTTCGATATGCAGAAAAGGAACTGGCATAAATTCTATAAAATGCACACAATGTAGGTCCTGGGTACACAAGAGATGTAGCGGGATAGCAGGCAAACTAACAGGTAGGGAGAAATATGTATGCAGTAGATGTACAGGGAAATTAGACAGTAGAAGTCGCACTGATAGACACATTTTTCAAATGCGAGAGGGCGCTATAGAAGTGGTGGATAGCTTCCGGTACCTAGGAGATCAGATTAGCATGGGAGGAGGGTGTTCCGAGGCCATAGTATCTAGAATAAGGACGGGTTGGAAGAAGTTTAGGGAGCTGCTTCCTCTGTTGACGAAGAAGGGTTTCTCCCTGCGTACGAAAGGCCGGTTGTATGATGCCTGTGTGAGGAGCGCGATGCTGCATGGTAGTGAGACATGGGCAGCTACCGCAGAAGATATGCGACGGCTGGAGAGAAATGAGGCAAGTATGCTCCGTTGGATGTGCAGTGTAAATGTGCGTGAACGACCCAGCATAAATGTGTTGAGAGAGAAACTGTGTCTGAGAGGGATAGAATGTAGTGTACGGGAGAGGAGACTGAGGTGGTATGGACATGTGATGCGCATGGAGGATGACCGATGGGTGAAGAAGTGCCAGGAAATGCCAGTTGAAGGAAGACGTGGTAGAGGTAGACCACGAAAAACATGGGCGGAGGTGGTGAGAACAGACCTCAGATCATTGAAGCTCACGGCGGAGATGACGAGGGACCATGACGAGTGGAGAGATGCTGTGCTGAATAAGACCCGTCCCACCCTTGCAAGCAGGGAAAAGCGGACGTAAAATGATGATGATGATGATGATGATGATATATATATATATTTAGAAACACACAGATACATGTGGGGACACATATACATGAATGCATCCACACCCAACAGTGCATTACTAATTATATCTAAATGTTTCTTCTCTCTTCATAATGTATATATATATATATAGATAGATAGATAGATATAAGTGTGGATATAGATATATGTGTGTATGTGTATATATAGATATGTGTGTATGTAGATATATGTGTGTGTGTGTATAGATATGTGTGTGTATATATATATATAGATATATGTGTGTATGTGTATATATAGATATGTGTGTATGTAGATATATGTGTGTGTGTGTATAGATATGTGTGTATATATATATATAGATATATGTGTATGTGTGTGATGTGTGTGTGTGTGTGTGTGTATATATATATATATATATATATATAGTTTTAATATAGATGAGATTCTACAGGACTAGAACTGTTTCATTCTTTAGAAATCATCAGGAATGATTTCTAAAGAATGAAACAGTTCTAGTCCTGTAGAATCTCATCTATATTAAAACTATATATATATATATATAGGAAAATAGTCAGGACCCCCGACCCACTCCTCTTACCCACACTACTACCCTAAGTATTGAGTACTCTGATGTGTTATGGTCCATCTGGTTTCTTACCACAACTCCTTTGTTATATATATATATATATATATATATGTCATCAGTGTTTTATTCATTATTCTAAACTGTTGTTCCTCTACATCCCAATGGATCTCATTGGTTCACCGATTTGTTGGCTGTTTTCATTGGTTAATCCATTTTCAATACTGTGTTGTGTCCTGTTGAGTAGCAGTTTGTTGTTGTTTACAGAATATTGCAACAGTGCTGCCATCTATGTTTCGATATGAATCAATCTTGATATTTGCAATGGAATATTATTTCACTTATATATCTGTATACATACATATATGCATATATATCATCATCATCATCATCATCAACGTTTAACGTCCGTGTTCCACGCTTGCATGGGTTTGGACGGGGGTAGTCCCACTTGAGGCAAGAGTGATTTTCTTGCTCGCATAGGACTGTCTGGCAGGTTTTCTACAGCTGGATGCCCTTCCTAACACCAACCACATTTACAGTGTGGGTCTGGGAAGTTTTTACCGTGTTGCCTACACGGCCACATTACAGCGTGGACTGTGTGTTTTTTTGTCGTGACACCTACACGATCTCATTTGTTTCGGCCTGGATGGCGCGGCACCAACATAACTTTACATAGAACGGGGTGGTGTGGATGGGGTGGGGGTGGTGGGACGGGGGTGTATTTTGTTAGAGATGCCTACTGGCAAGGCGGGTCTTCTCTATTACTGAGTACCGCCAAAGGTCTCGGTCCAGTGACATTGTCTTGGTGAGGTGTGGTGTGGTGTGGTGTGGTGTGGTATGCATATCTCTCTCTCTCTCTCTCTCTCTCTCTCTCTCTCTCTCTCTCTCTCTCTATATATATATATATATATATATATATATATATATATATATATATATATATATATAGTAATATACGCGAACGACAAAGCATAAATGAATTGAGAGAGAGACTGAGCATAAGAGGAATCAAATGCTGTGTGCAGGAGAGGCGGTTGTGTTGGTATGGACATGTGATGCGTATGAAGGATGACAGCTGCATAAAAAGGTGCAGAGCACTAGAAGTCGATGGAAACCGCGGAGTGGGGAGACCCAAGATGACCTGGGATGAGGTGATAAAAGCCGACCTTAGCCAATTACACCTCTCAAAGGCGATGACACACGACCGTGACCTCTGGCGTCACGCAGTAATACAGAGTACCCGACCTCCCATGGGTACAAGCTGAAGCATATAGACAATATGCCCCCACACCCTCCCACTGCAAGGTGGTCGTGGAGGTGCCACGGCAAAAAAGCACCCAGCCCACACTGTAAAGTGGACGTGTAGGCGCCACGAAAAAGCACCCAGCACTCACTGTAAATGAGGTTGGTGTTAGGAAGGGCATCCAGCCGTAGAAATCAAGCCAAATCAGTTCCTGTATGAGCAAGACATGGTCAGCCGACCAGACACTGCCCACAACAGGACAACCCGTCTAACCCATGCCAGCGTGGAAGAACGAACGTAAAACGGTGATGATGATGATGATGATGATATATATAGTGTGCAGAAAATATATATATATATATATATATATGATAACTGCCCCCTCGTTATCGAGTATGGCCATTGTATGATATACCATTATTAATAATTATTAATTAATTCTATCGTGCAGTGGATTGGCAGTATCGGTAGAGGGTCGGACGCCATGCTTTCCAGCATAGTTACGTCCCTTTACGATCTGAGTTCAAATCCCGCCGAGGTTGACTTTGCCTTTCATCCTTACGGGGTCGATAAAATAAAGTACCAGTAATGAACTGGGTAATTGCTGGCCTTGTGCCTAAAGTAGAAACAATTAATTAATTCTATCATGCAATGCCTGTGCGTGAAGATATTTTTTAAAGTGAGGAAAGACTGTGCACAGAGCCAATCCCACTCTCTGAGTGACAGTAGCTATGACCCGAGAAGAAGAAAAGATCAACATCATCGGTAACTACTGAGCCGCAGGTTTTATGTCGGAGTTATCCCAGTTTCCTGAGTTGCCTTCTCCTAGAAGAATGCCCTGACAAAGGCTAGGGGTCCTTCACTCCCTGTGGTTTAACACCACGATCGGTTATCCAGCCTGACTATTTCTTGTTAGGAAGGGCATCCAGCTGTAGAAATCAAGCCAGAATCAGTTCCCGTCCCACCCTTGCAAGCAGGGAAAAGCGGACGTAAAATGATGATGATGATGATGATGATATTTACATATATATACACATACACACACTCACACACACATACATACATGCATACATATTCATATATACATACATATTCTTACATACATACATACTTACATACACAACACACACATTCAATATGCTTGACTTCAAATATTTTCTGCTTTTTTTACATTTTACCTTTGTGTTTCTCTACATTTGTATGTCCTTTTCAGCGTTATTGTTGTTCTGGTTGTTTGGATTTATTTCACTTTTAAACCATGTCATCTATTATTATTGGTTAACACTATAGATTGGTCCACACCCTATTTCAATGGTTTCCTTGTTGCTACCTCCCTTCACAAATGTACAAATCTGACAGGCTCCTTTCTTCTTTGCTGTAAAGCCAAATTCTTGAGTGAATGTTGAAAATCAGAAAATTGATTTATTGATAAAATGCTTTAGCAGTCTTGTCCACAGGGTTGCAGCCCCAATATAACCGCGCCCTACACCCAGAGCCCATCACTCTTCCCCCTCCCTTTTTTATGTGGCTCTAGAGTCCTTGCTTTTTCTCCTCCTTTTCCTCTCATTTATGTCCTTCATGGTCCCTTCCTCTACTTTCCCATACAGCCAGCTCTGCCTGTCCTTACCTCTTCCCCATTTTCTCATTACTTAATTTTGCATTTATTTTTCTTTCTCATATTTATCTTTGTCTATTATTCTACCATTTCCCCGTTTTCTTTCTAATCTGGTGCCTTTGTGATTAAAAGAAATATTTTTTTTTATTATTACATATGAATTAAATAAATTTAAAAAAAAAAAAAATAAATAAATAAATAAAATAATAAATAAATAAATAAAGAAAACATTATTATATAAGAATTATGACAGCTTTCCACGGCAAAAACAAATAAATTTCATAGAATTTACATTTGTTGAAATTTAGGCAGTGGGAGAAAAATTGATTTATAATATAGGTACAAACACTAACTGATGAACGGGCCGGACGTTTCTGTAAGGATTGTCTATCTTCTTGAAACCTTTGGTAATGGAATAATTATATTGTGTTGTTTATTACGTAATTAAATAGCTCTGTACTATATATAGAGCACTCTTCTTTCCTTTACCTTTTCTACAGAAATACTTAGCATACACACACACGCACACACACACATATATATATCTATCTATCTAAGGCGGGTAAAATTCCCGAGATCCATGGACGAGTTCTCTCCAGCGGTCTCTGTCCCCCATTATCGCTGCCATGTCCTGCGTCTCCAACAGACCAGTGTCTGTCCTTAGGGCATCAACATACGTTAACCTTGCTCTTCCTCTTCTAGTGTGTCCATGTAGGGGCTCCAAAAGGAGCACTGAGTGCAATGTCAACTCTGGATGTCGGTGAGCATGTCCAGCTAACCTCAGTCTCCTCCGTGTCACTTTTGAGCTGACTTTTGGGATGCTCCCATACAGCTCTGAGTTTTTCATCCTCAGTGTATACTGATTAATGTTCAGAGCCATCCTCAGCATTCTCATGTAGCACCCAACCACCATCTGAGTGAGTTTCTTGGTCAGTGTCCAAGTCTCAGACCCATACAGCAGCACAGACTCCACTACAGCAATGAAGACTGTGTTGAGACTGTGTCGACATATATATATATATATATATATATATATATATAAGGAAAAAAGATGCAACTGGAGTCTTTTTTTATAAAAATATATATTTATTTGGTTCCTTTACCGGTTTCGCAATTCTTCTGCTTTTCAAAAGTAGAATTGAGATGGAGGGTTTGTGGTTTTTCTCAGATGTGAGAAAAACCACAAACCCTACTGACTGTAGGTTTCACTTTGTACTTAGGCAAAGCGGGTCTTCTGTATTACTGCGTAGCGCCAAAGATCTTGGTCCAGTGACATTGTCTTGGAGAGGTGTAAGTGTGTAAGGTCGGAATTTATCAAGTCGTCCCAGGTTTTTCTGGATCAGCTTACTCCGTGGCTACCGTCTATTTTTATCGCCCTGCACTTTTTTATACAGCTGTCGTCTTTCATACACATCACGTGACCATACCAACGTAGTCTTCTCTCAAGTAAACAACTTCTGATCCCTCTCGAGTAAACAAAATCTGATCCGTGTTTTGTTTGTATATTTTCAACTATATATATATATATAAAGAAAATAAGGCGGCAGTCCCCTCCGGGAAGTGGCCATGCGCAGAGTGTAGGAAAGGCGTAGGTAGAAATTCCATTTTGTGTCCCAAATGCAAAGTTTGGGTGCATAAAAGATGTAGTGGGATCACAAGTAAGCTAACATAGAACATAGATTTTACATGTGGCCGGTGTTCTGGGGCAATAAGTAGCAGCAAGTGCCCATAAAATACTAGCTCTTTCAACTGCGCAGAGGGTTCTATAGAAATAGTGGACAGCTTCCGTTACCTGGGTGACAAAATCAGCAGTGGGGGAGGGTGCTCTGAAAGTACAGTAGCTAGAGTCAGAACTGGGTGGAAAAAGTTCAGAGAGCTTATACCACTATTAGCCGCTAAAGGGTTCTCCCTAAAAATGAAAGGCAGGCTGTACGATGCCTGCATACGAACAGCAATGTTGCATGGCAGTGAGACCTGGGCATTGTGTGCAGAGGATATACGCAGACTAGAGAGAAACGAAGCTTGCATGCTCCGCTGGATGTGTAATAGTAATATACATGAACGACAAAGCATAAACGAACTAAGGAAAAAATTAGAAATAAGAGGGATCAGATGTTGTTTACTAGAGAGAAGGCTACGTTGGTATGGTCACGTGATGCGCATGAAGGACGATAGCTGTATAACAAAGTGCAGGGCAATAAAGATAGACGGTAGCCACGGAATAGGCAGACCCAGAAAAACCTGGGACGAGCTGATAAACTCCGACCTCACACACTTACACCTCACCAAGACAATGTCACTGGACCGAGACCTTTGGCGGTACTCAGTAATAGAGAAGACCCGCCTTACCTAAATACAAAGTAAAACCTACTACAGTCAGTAGGCATCTCTAACAAAATACACCCCCGTCCCACCACCCCCACCCCATCCACACCGCCCCCTTCTAAGTAAAGTTATGTTGGTGCCACACCATCCAGGCCGAAACAAATGAGATCGTGTAGGTGTCACGACAAAAAAACACACAGTCCACGCTGTAATGTGGCCGTGTAGGCAACACGGTAAAAACCTCCCAGCCCCACACTGTAAATGTGGTTGGTGTTAGGAAGGTCATCCAACTGTAGAAAACCTGCCAGACAGTCCTATGCGAGCAAGACAATCACTCTTGCCTCAAGTGGGAAAACCTCAGTCCAAACCCATGCAAGCGTGGAACACGGACGTTAAACGTTGATGATGATGATGATGATGATAACATGTAATCCATGTGCAACCATGCAGTATTCTTCTCCCCATATTTTTCATATATATATATATATATATAGTTATGCTTTGGGAGGGTCATGCTGTCACTTTCACAAACAAAAATTCAAAAACAAATTATATATATATATATAGTTGAAAATATATATATATATAGTTGAAAATATACAAACAAAACACAGGAGCCAATTGTACACAGCTTATGAATCTGCAAAAGAAAATAATTAATAATAATTACATTGTTGCCAACTAATTAGACTGGAGCAACAATAAAATCATTTGAAATTTTAAATCCTATTTTTTTGTCGTTGTTTCTGATTTATAAACAAATTAAATACATGATAGTATATTTTATGCCTGAGTGAAAAAAGTGTGTCATGTGATGAGGTGAAGGGTGAGTGACTGACTGTAAATGATCTAGTCAGCCCATTTGATAAGCATAAACTTTAGTAACAGAGCTTGTTTGAAGTGCTTGTTTTTTTTTATATATATTTATATATTCTGAAATCAAGTGATATTTCTGAACCATAAATCAACAATTTTCAAGTTAAATATTGACCTGTCCTGATCAAAAACTTAGGATGCAGAGGCTCATAATGAAATTATTATAATGGATAAAACATCAATACATTATTACTCCGGATTAAAATGTTGATGAAATAAATCACTGCCATTACTGGAATTGAAATATCAAAACTGTAGAGGTATGTCATATATCAAATCATATATTTTATCTGACGAGGACGTACTGGAAAAAAAACAACACAGTACCTTTGAAATATATATAATAAAGCATATATTTTGATTATGTGAATATCTTCATTTCTTAATATTTTGAATAATATTAAAACTCCAGAAATATCTCATGTTGGGTGCTTTTAATCTATTGTAAAACTGTATTCATTGAGTAATCAATGAACCATATTAATCTTTGGTTATATAAATATATAAGGAAAAAAGATGAAATCAAAAATGCAACTGGAGTCTTTTTAAGAATATTTATTTGTTTCCTTTACCAATTTCACAGTTCTTATGCTTTTCAAAAGTAGAATTGAGATGGAGGGTTTGTGCTTTTTCTCTCGCATATATATGTCTATAGACATATATATTATTATTATGTAATAAACAACATAAGGCAATTATTCCATTTACCAGTGGTTTCTTAAAAGCAAAAGGTTTTGCTTTCAATCCTCAGAATGAAAAAATCCTGGTTTGTTTATTGAATTTGGATTTTAAAAAAAACCCTTTTTTTTTTTAAAAATCCAAATTCAATAAACAAACCAGGATTTTTTCATTCTGAGGATTGAAAGCAAAACCTTTTGCTTTTAAGAAACCACTGGTAAATGGAATAATTGCCTTATGTCGTTTATTACATAATAATAATAATTAAGCTCTGTTGCCTACATAGAGTACTCTTTTTTCCTGGACTTTTCCGACGGAATTACTTCATTTATAGACATATAAATATTGTTATATTTGGGGAGGGTCATATTGTTGGTGGTGTTGGCAGTGGTGGTATTGTTGACAGTGGTGTTGGCAGTGGTATTAGTGGTGGTAGTTTTGGCAGTGGTGTTAGTGGTGGTAGTGTTGACAGTGGTGGTGGTGGTGGTGTTGACAGTGGTATTAGTGGTGGTAGTTTTGGCAGTGGTGGTAGTGTTGACAGTGGTGGTGGTGTTGACAGTGGTATTAGTGGTGGTAGTGCTGACAGTGGTATTAGTGGTGGTGGTGTTGACAGTGGTATTAGTGGTGCTGGTGTTGACAGTGGTATTAGTGGTGGTAGTTTTGGCAGTGGTATTAGTGGTGGTGGTGTTGACAGTGGTATTAGTGGTGGTGGTGTTGGCAGTGGTATTAGTGGTGGTGGTGTTGGCAGTGGTATTAGTGGTAGTAGTTTTGGTGGTGGTGTTGACAGTGGTATTAGTGGTGGTGGTGTTGACAGTGGTATTAGTGGTGGTAGTGCTGACAGTGGTATTAGTGGTGGTGGTGTTGACAGTGGTATTAGTGGTGGTGGTGTTGACAGTGGTATTAGTGGTGGTAGTTTTGGCAGTGGTATTAGTGGTGGTGGTGTTGACAGTGGTATTAGTGGTGGTGGTGTTGGCAGTGGTATTAGTGGTAGTAGTTTTGGTGGTGGTGTTGACAGTGGTATTAGTGGTGGTAGTGTTGACAGTGGTATTAGTGGTGGTAGTGCTGACAGTGGTATTAGTGGTGGTAGTGTTGACAGTGGTATTAGTGGTGGTAGTGTTGACAGTGGTATTAGTGGTGGTAGTGTTGACAGTGGCATTAGTGGTGGTGGTGTTGACAGTGGCATTAGTGGTGGTGGTGTTGGCAGTGGTATTACTGGTAATACTGGTGGTGGTGTTGGCAGTGGTATTAGTGGTGGCTGGAGTACCAATCCTGGATTATTGCCAAATGGGAAAAAGAAAAGAAAATCCCCTCCCATCCACATACCTACACACACACACCTACATATCCACCCACATACCCACCTACCCACTTTATACCATATCAAGTTCCCACAACACTAAAACCTCAATAGCCCTCCTCCACTGCACCACAGTTTTCCTTGTCTTCAAATTCAAGTCTCTTCACATTCCATTGACAATCTCAAGTATCTTTTAATCCTTGTTACCATAATGTCTTTTCTCTGTGTAGTTCCCTTCTACTTCAACCTGTCAAAATGAACCACTTGTCATATTTCCTTCTCTGATACTACCCCCACCCCACCCCACCTAGCTAATTTTTTCCCTTATCATCAATGGAAAAAGGGGCCCATTTTTTATTTATTTTATTTTTATTTTACAATGCATGTGTTTAAGTGTTCAGATAAAAGGTTGTTTTTTTTTTCTTCTTTTTTTATTCCTGTGAATGTTTTTCTTTGTTGTTTTTGTATATATTTTTTTAATAAATCAAGCACTATTTTCATTGGGTTTATCCCCCCTCTCTATTTGTCTCTCTCTCTCATATATATGTATATATATGTATATATATGTATATATATATATATAGAGATAGATAAATATACATGGGTGTGTATGATTGTGTATAGAAGATTATATTAATAAGAGGAATTCAAACTTTGTCTGATTTACTCATTTTATTTACAATCCTTTATATATATATATATATATGAAAAGATTCAGGACCCCAACAGCCGAGCTCTGGCTGTTTAGAAAGCTAGATCTGAACTATATATATATATATATATATATATATAAAAAACATGAGAAGAAAGAAGAATACTGCGTGATTTGCACATGGGTTACATATGATAAAAATAGTCCTTCGTCAGTGATTTTCCAACCATCATTGGTATGTCATCGCATTTAAAATCAGATACCTCAGGTTGGTGCGAGCAATAATCTAAAAAAAGTTATTCGGACCAGTAATCGCGCAAAGCGAGGGGGACAAGTGAACAACATAGAAGGATAAAAACAAACCAAAGAAAGGAAATAAACAAGCAACATGGTAGTCCTGGTCAGCATAAGCTGGGTGGATTTCATGAGCGAAAAGTAAAGACGTCCGACCTGAGTGAGATGTAAGCAAGAAGAGGCCCACTGTTAGCCAAACTGGAGGAAGTGAGAAGGGGAGAAACAGAGAGTGAGTGAGTGGAAGTGCGAGGAAGCGGTCAGTCGAGAGAAAGATATATATTTATATATTTATATATATATATATATATGTGTGTATATATATATCATCATCATCATTTTACGTCCGCTTTTCCCTACTTTCAAGGGCGGGACGGGTCCTATTCAGCACAGACAGCATCTCTCCACTTGTGACGGTCCTTCGTCATCTCCACTGTGAGCTTCAGCGATCTGAGGTCTGATCTCACCACCTCCGCCCATGTTTTTCCTGGGGTCTTCCTCTACTGCGTCTTCTTTCTACTGGGATTTCTTTGCACCTCTTTATCCAGCGGTCATCCTCCATGCGCATTACATGTCCATACCATCGTATATATATGTGTATATATCATCATCATCATCATTTCATTTTTACATCTGCTTTTCCCTGCTTGCAAGGGTGGGACGGGAACTGATTCTGGCTTGATTTCTACAGCTGGATGCCCTTCCTAACACCAACCTCATTTACAGTGAGTGCTGGGTGTTTTTTTTTTCCATGGCGCCTCCACGTCCACTTTACAGTATGGGCTGGGTACTTTTTTGCCGTGGCACCTCCACGACCACTTTACAGTGGAATGATAGGGACCCCAGTCCCTATCATCTCATTTCTACAGCTGAGTAAATATATATATATCACTCCTTCCTGCCTCGGTCGACGTCATCACCCCTTCCTTCCTCAGTCAACGTCATCACCCCTTCCTTCCTCAGTCGACGTCATCACCCCTTCCTTCCCCAGTCGACGTAATCACCCCTTCCTTCCCCATCGGCGTCATCACCCCTTCCTTCCTCAGCCGACGTCATCACCCTTCCTTCCTCAGTCGACGTTATCACCCCTTCCTTCCTCAGTCGACGTTATCATCCCTTCTTTCCTCAGTCGACGTTATCACCCTTCCTTCCTCAGTCGACGTCATCACCCCTTCCTTCCTCAGTCGACGTCATCACCCCTTCCTTCCTCAGTCGACGTCATCACCCCTTCCTTCCCCTGTCGACGTAATCACCCCTTCCTTCCCCATCAGCGTCATCACCCCTTCCTTCCTCAGCCGACGTCATCACCCTTCCTTCCTCAGTCGACGTTATCACCCCTTCCTTCCTCAGTCGACGTTATCACCCTTCCTTCCTCAGTCGACGTCATCACCCCTTCCTTCCTCAGTCGACGTTATCATCCCTTCCTTCCTCAGTCGACGTTATCATCCCTTCTTTCCTCAGTCGACGTTATCACCCTTCCTTCCTCAGTCGACGTCATCACCCCTTCCTTCCCCAGTCGACGTAATCACCCCTTCCTTCCCCATCAGCGTCATCACCCCTTCCTTCCTCAGCCGACGTCATCACCCTTCCTTCCTCAGTCGACGTTATCACCCTTCCTTCCTCAGTCGACGTTATCACCCTTCCTTCCTCAGTCGACGTCATCACCCCTTCCTTCCTCAGTCGACGTCATCACCCCTTCCTTCCCCAGTCGACGTAATCACCCCTTCCTTCCCCATCAGCGTCATCACCCCTTCCTTCCTCAGCCGACGTCATCACCCTTCCTTCCTCAGTCGACGTTATCACCCCTTCCTTCCTCAGTCGACGTTATCACCCTTCCTTCCTCAGTCGACGTCATCACCCCTTCCTTCCTCAGTCGACGTTATCATCCCTTCCTTCCTCAGTCGACGTTATCATCCCTTCTTTCCTCAGTCGACGTTATCACCCTTCCTTCCTCAGTCTACGTCATCACCCCTTCCTTCCCCAGTCGACGTAATCACCCCTTCCTTCCCCATCAGCGTCATTACCCCTTCCTTCCTCAGCCGACATCATCACCCTTCCTTCCTCAGTCGACGTTATCACCCTTCCTTCCTCAGTCGACGTTATCACCCTTCCTTCCTCAGTCGACGTCATCACCCCTTCCTTCCTCAGTCGACGTCATCACCCCTTCCTTCCTCAGTCGACATTATCACCCCTTCCTTCCTCAGTCGACGTTATCATCCCTTCTTTCCTCAGTCGACGTTATCACCCTTCCTTCCTCAGTCGATGTCATCACTCCTTCCTTCCTCAGTCGACATTATCACCCCTTCCTTCCTCAGTCGACGTTATCACCCCTTCCTTCCTCAGTCGACGTTATCACCCTTCCTTCCTCAGTCGACGTTATCATCCCTTCTTTCCTCAGTCGACGTCATCACCCCTTCCTTCCCCAGTCGACGTAATCACCCCTTCCTTCCCCATCAGCGTCATCACCCCTTCCTTCCTCAGCCGACGTCATCACCCTTCCTTCCTCAGTCGACGTTATCACCCTTCCTTCCTCAGTCGACGTTATCACCCTTCCTTCCTCAGTCGACGTCATCACCCCTTCCTTCCTCAGTCGACGTCATCACCCCTTCCTTCCCCAGTCGACGTAATCACCCCTTCCTTCCCCATCAGCGTCATCACCCCTTCCTTCCTCAGCCGACGTCATCACCCTTCCTTCCTCAGTCGACGTTATCACCCCTTCCTTCCTCAGTCGACGTTATCACCCTTCCTTCCTCAGTCGACGTCATCACCCCTTCCTTCCTCAGTCGACGTTATCATCCCTTCCTTCCTCAGTCGACGTTATCATCCCTTCTTTCCTCAGTCGACGTTATCACCCTTCCTTCCTCAGTCTACGTCATCACCCCTTCCTTCCCCAGTCGACGTAATCACCCCTTCCTTCCCCATCAGCGTCATTACCCCTTCCTTCCTCAGCCGACATCATCACCCTTCCTTCCTCAGTCGACGTTATCACCCTTCCTTCCTCAGTCGACGTTATCACCCTTCCTTCCTCAGTCGACGTCATCACCCCTTCCTTCCTCAGTCGACGTCATCACCCCTTCCTTCCTCAGTCGACATTATCACCCCTTCCTTCCTCAGTCGACGTTATCATCCCTTCTTTCCTCAGTCGACGTTATCACCCTTCCTTCCTCAGTCGATGTCATCACTCCTTCCTTCCTCAGTCGACATTATCACCCCTTCCTTCCTCAGTCGACGTTATCACCCCTTCCTTCCTCAGTCGACGTTATCACCCTTCCTTCCTCAGTCGACGTTATCATCCCTTCTTTCCTCAGTCGACGTCATCACCCCTTCCTTCCCCAGTCGACGTAATCACCCCTTCCTTCCCCATCAGCGTCATCACCCCTTCCTTCCTCAGCCGACGTCATCACCCTTCCTTCCTCAGTCGACGTTATCACCCTTCCTTCCTCAGTCGACGTCATCACCCCTTCCTTCCTCAGTCGACGTCATCACCCCTTCCTTCCTCAGTCGATGTCATCACTCCTTCCTTCCTCAGTCGACATTATCACCCCTTCCTTCCTCAGTCGACGTTATCACCCCTTCCTTCCTCAGTCGACGTCATCACCCCTTCCTTCCTCAGACGACGTTATCCCCCTTCCTTCCTCAGTCGACATTATCACCCCTTCCTTCCTCAGTCGACGTCATCACCCCTTCCTTCCTCAGACGACGTCATCACCCCTTCCTTCCTCAGACGACGTTATCCCCCTTCCTTCCTCAGACGACGTTATCCCCTTCCTTCCTCAGTCGACGTCATCACTCCTTCCTTCCTCAGTCGACATTATCACCCCTTCCTTCCTCAGTCGACGTCATCACCCCTTCCTTCCTCAGTCGACGTCATCACCCTTCCTTCCTCAGTCGACGTTATCACCCTTCCTTCCTCAGTCGACGTTATCATCCCTTCTTTCCTCAGTCGACGTTATCTCCCTTCCTTCCTCAGTCGACGTTATCACCCCTTTCTTCCTCAGTCGACGTTATCACCCCTTCCTTCCTCAGTCGACGTTATCACCCCTTCTTTCCTCAGTCGACGTTATCACCTCTAATTATATATTAGTAGATATATATAGATATGCGAGTTGTGGGTTCAATCGGGGGTAACCACAGTAAGTAAGGTACTCAATCCATTAGTAGAGTATACAACATATTTAATATAGAAATGGATTCTACAGGACTAGAACTCTTCCATCTCTTCTCTCTCCCCTCTCTTCCATCTCTTCTCTCTCCCCTCTCTTCCATCTCTCCTTCTCTTCCATCTCTTCTCTTTCCCCCCTCTTCCATCTCTCCCCCCTCTCCCATCTCTCCTCTCTCTTCCCTCTCTCCCCTCTCTCTCTCCTCTCTTCCATCTCTTCCCTCTCTTCCTTTTCTCCTCTCTCTCTCCTCTCCTCCCCCTCTCTCTCCCCTCTCTCTCTCCCTTCTCTACCTTCTCTCCCCTCTCTCCCATTTCTCCCTTCTCCCGTCTCTCCCTTCTCTTCCATCTCTCCCCACTCTTCCATCTCTCCCCTCTCCTTTCTCTTCCATCTCTCCTCTTCTCTCTCCCGCCTCTCCCCTCTCCCTTCTCTTCCATCTCTCCCCTTCTCTCTCCCGCCTCTCTCTCTCTCCCCTCTCTTCCATCTCTCCTCCCTCTTCTCAGAATGACTGCACAGTCATCCATTCTATCCTTCCTCTCTCCTCTCTCCTCTCTCCTCTCAATGACTACACAGACATCCATCTCATCATTGAATCAGAATGGAGAATAAAATTATTTTAATTTCACATTGTCGGAAAATTTATTAGAAACCTAATAATGTTTATATTTATATGTGGAAGTAAGAAATTAGCTCTGAAATAATATCAGATCAATATCTGCTGGGATCTCAATGGCTTCTTTCATTACACTGTTTCCAACATTCAAGTTGCAGTCTGTAATAAAAATTATGGTTTTATTGTTCGTGAAAGTAAATTGACAATTTTATATACATACGTATGTTTGGCTGTGCATATGTGGAGAAATGGAGCTCAATACATAAAGTAGAGTATACATAATTCTTTTATGAGAAGAGAATGGTATAATGGGAGTTACTTTAGGATCTTCAGCGCCATGCCAAAGCAATGTTCAAGTGCATTGACATAAAACTGTCTGTCAATAAGTATCTCAAAATATGAAATGGTTTAACAATCAAAGAAAATAGATTGTAACAAAATTGACTGTGAAAGGAGAGTTTAAAGTTCACCCATCATTAAAATGGAACAATCCATTTTGGTTAGAAGGAAATATAAAAACAATAATATATATAATAGAGTAAAATGACAGGATATATATATATATATAGATAGAGAGATGTTTCTTCATTGTACTGTGTCGTTTGCTTTGTTATGTCTGTTTGCCTTTTGCATATATATGTATATATATATGTATGTGTGTGTGTATATATATATATATATATATATATATATATATATAAAGAATGCTATAAAATAGCATCTTTCTGCATTAGCACACCAGTTTTTCTATTAACTTTATCCCCTTCATAAAAGTCCGAGTGATCAGCTACACATATATATTTATTTATATATCACCATCATCAGTCATCATTACTGTTTTACGTCCATTTTTCATGCAAAATGGTGATGATAATGATATATATATATATACATACATATATATATCATTATCATCACCATTTTCTTCAACGCTAGCATGGGTTAGACGGGTTGTCCTGTTGTGGGCAGTGTCCGGTCAGCTGACCTTGTCTTGCACATACAGGAACTGATTCTGGCTTGATTTCTACAGCTGGATGCCCTTCCTAACACCAACCTCATTTACAGTGAGTGCTGGGGGCTTTTTTTCCATGGCACCTCCACATCCACTTTACAGTGTGGGCTGGGTGCTTTTTTGCCGTGGCACCTCCACGACCACTTTACAGTGGAATGATAGGGACCCCAGTCCCTATCATCTCATTTCTACAGCTGAGTAAACTGGAACAATGTGAAATAAAGTGTCTTGCTCAAGGAAACAACACATCACCCGGTCTGAGTATTGAACCCACAACCTTTTGATTGCAAGCCCAATGCTCTCACCACTAAGTGACGAATGGAGAGATGTTTGCTAAATAGGACCAGTCCCAACCTTGCAAGCAAGGAAAGGCAGACGTAAAATGATGATGATAATGATGATATATATATATATATATGATGTTGAAACAATGATGATGAGAATATATATATATATATATATATATATATATATAGAGAGAGAGAGAGAGAGAGAGAGAGAGAGAAGTGGTTACACAACAGTTAGTTCACCATACCGAGAACAATTGTTTCACCTTAGCAGATCCTCAGCTCAGAATGGGCATGGGTATAGGAACAGGAAGGACAACCGTACGAACGCGCATGCGCAGGAACCCGGTCACTTCACACGGGCAATACTAGAATGCGTGCGAGAGGTGTAAGGGAGATAACTGCGAAAGTCCGAAAAGAAAAGTTTTTAGTTGAAAAAGAAAATTACAAAGAATCAGTCCGGAGCCTTGTAGTTATGTAATAGGTGTTTGGCGACGTGTGGACAACGTGTGAAAAATTCATTTCTCATGTTGAGGCAATCATTATTGCGTAATCTCTTTAGAATTGTTATTCGTTCGTCAATACATAAGCCACACGTCGGATTTCCCCTTGCGTATGGCTCGGACTTAGTGATGGCTTTCCATTGAATGGAGTAGTCTATACTTGAGTCCTTGAGGGACCATACATATATATATATATCCATATCCATGTATATATATATATATATCCTCATGTGCTCCCTTCCTCTAGCACACTGTCTCCCTTTCTCTTTCATTTTGTCTATATCTCCCACTCACTTACTGACTCTCTCTCTTTCTTGTCCTCCCCCCCCCCTATCTATCTATCTATCCATCCATCCATACATCTATCCATCCATCCATACATCTAGTTATCTATCTATCTATTGCTACTATTTCTTCCATTCCCTTGCTATACTCCCCTTCCCTCCTAGCCACCACC
>OZ024762.1:19969903-19992403 GCA_964016885.1 Eledone cirrhosa
TATATCTATATAATGGACTCTCCCGTCGATTTGACATATTTGGTTTCTGCAGTCTTTTCTGTTCATTGTTTTATATTTATGCCTCAAATGGCACTTAAATCAAGCTCCTGATTTACACATCAATCCACATTTGGTGCAGGTAACAGGATCTTGAACAGAGCAGGCTGGAATACCTGACCAAACTCTGGTGTCAGAGGTGGGCTAACGAGATTTCTCAAAGTCCTTTATACCTTCGTGTCAGACAGTTCTTCATCTTTTTGGTGCAGGTAACAGGATCTTTAACAGAGCAGGCTGGAATGCCTGACCAAACTCTGGTGTCAGATCTTATCTGACAGAGGTGGGCTAACGAGATTTCTCAAAGTCCTTTATACCTTCGTGGCAGACAGTTCTTCATCTTTTGGTGCAGGTAACAGGATCTTTAACAGAGCAGGCTGGAATGCCTGACCAAACTCTGGTGTCAGATCTTATCTCACAGAGGTGGGCTAAACGAGATTTCTCAAAGTTCTTTATACCTTCGTGGCAGACAGTTCTCCATCTTTTACGGTTGGCAGTCATGGATTCAAACGAAGAAAGAGGTACGTTGACAGGCTTGATTGTACTTATATTGGAGTAGTGACCTGCCCACACTATGCACACCACCCTGGAGCTGACTGTACAACAGTACCTTAGGTGTGTCGTCCTCAGACATCTGTAGGACATGACAAGCCCATCTGAGTTGGGATTGCATCAGAAATGACTAAATCCCACCAATGTTGCACATTGTATATATATATATATATATAAAAATACGTATTTAAGAAAGCCACAACAATGCAAAGGGAAATCTCGAGGTAGGAAGTGAAATATAGATAGGAAAAACAGGTGAAAGTGAAAGTTGAGAGAGACAAAGATGAAAACAAAACAAAGGTAGAAGGGTTACCGTAGTAGAGATTTAATCCCAATATTTCGGGCTCACGCCCATCAACGGGGGAAAAAGTTCCAAAATGTGTGTGTGTGTATATATAAAACATGAAGTATAAGTCAACAGGTTAAAATTAACTTCCTTTATTCATAGTCACTGTTATATATATTTCGGTGATAACCATTATGTAACAGCTATGTTAGTTGATGAAATAATCTACAGACTTTTAGTCATAAACTGACATAAAACACTCAACAACTTGTGTTCCTTAACCCTTTAATGTTCAAACCGGCCAAAACCGGCCAGAATTCTCTACCTCTTTCTGTTGAAACTGGCTGTAACTGGTCGCTCAAACTGATGTTAAGGTATTGTTCTGAAAATAAATACTTTAAAAATCTCATAGATTCGATATTATGTGAGATAATTATGTGAGGTAAAGTCGTTATCATGAAAATATAATAGTATATATAGAGTAATGTGAATACTAAAGGGTTAAAGTATTATCAATAAGGAATCTAGTGGAATGTGAATATTATAAATGTACGTACTCTATTTATTGTATAATCTGTTATACATATTTCAAAGACATCAAAGTTTGCATGATAACCCATTGACGTGTTCTGATCACACAGGTGTAAAGTTGTAATGTTTTTGTTTTGATATGCTGCTATGGTTCGTAGTACATGGTGGTAATAGTTCACTACAATATGGTCTAAGGTGTCGTCACTTGGGGAGACGATAAATCAGGCTATTATTCTATGCATTGAACGATACAGAGAGGGTATAAAGGAACGTAAAGACCTGACCCTTCCTCCTCTCTTTCTCTCTCTCTATACATATATAAGCGTTAACCTAATATATCCCTTCCATATACTGTACTGATTGTATTGTTATTTCTGTTTACCTTTTACATATATATATATATCATCATTTCATTTTACGTCCACTTTTCCCTGCTTGCAAGGGTGGGACGGGAACTGATTCTGGCTTGATTTCTACAGCTGGATGCCCTTCCTAACACCAACCTCATTTACAGTGAGTGCTGGGTGCTTTTTTTCCGTGGCACCTACACGACCACTCTGCAGTGGAATGATAGGGACTGGGGTCCCTATCTCATTTGTACAGCTGAGTAAACTGGAGCAATGTGAAATAAAGTGTCTTGCTCAAGGAAACAACACATCACCCGGTCGAGAATTGAACTCACAACCTTTCGATTGCAAGGCCAAAGCTCTAACCACTAAGCCATGCGCCTTCATCCATATATATATATATATATATATATATATATATATATATATATATATATATATATATATATATAACCTATATATAAATAACTCATATATATATATATATATAACCTATATATATATATGTGTAAGCTATGTATAAGACTGGGGCCCCTTTTCATTAAAAAAACCCAAGAAGTCTTCTATAAGATACACCCTTGTAGGAGGTCAGCTAAACCTGCATTTGTTTGAGCTATAACATGTTAAGAGTGGGGCCTCTTTTCATTAAAATATCCAAGAAGTTTTCTATATGATACAACCTCATAGGTGACCAGCAAAACCTAGATATGTGTAAGCTATGTATAAGACTGGGGTCACTTTTCATTAAATACCCACGAAGTTTTCTATAAGATACAACCTTGTAGGAGGTCAGCTAAACCTACCTAAGAGTGGGGCCCCTTTTCATTAAATAGTTAAAAATTTTCCTATAAGATACACTCTTGTAGGAGGCCAGCTAAACCTGTATTGGCGTGAACTGTAACATGTTAGCATTGGGAATTCTTTTCATTAAAAAACCCAAGAAGCCTTCTATAAGATACAACCTTGCAGGAGGCCAGCTAAACCTGCATAAGTGTGAGCTGTGAATTTCATTACAATTTTTTTTCCCCTCATAATGAATCTACCAATTCAACAGTTCGTTGTTAAACTAAAATGGGGGGGAAAAAATGTGGCTCTTTTTCATATTCTTACAAATTAGTTGGAATGGCAGAGAAAAAATAACAGAATACACAGATACACGCATATGTTCTTTAATAAATCTATGATATTACAAATGAATTGTTGTTAAAGTGGTGTCAGTACTACCATAAATTGACGCCATGTATTAACAAAGATCAGATAAGTTGATCAACATACCGCAATGGTTAAATAACAATATTTACTTCCATCTTACTTTTGTGTATATATATATATATATATATATATATATATATATATTTATTTTGTTACTTTCCACCCTGCCATTAACAGCCATTGTGATTTCATACACATCACACGTTGGTTGTTCTTCCTTGTTCTTCAGTATCATTACCATCATCATCATCATCATCATCGCCACTACCATCATCATCATCATCATCATCATCATCATCATCATCGTCGCCGTCTCTACCATCACCATCATCATCATTGTCTCTAGCATCATCATCACCATCATCTCTACCATCATCATCACCATCATCATTATCATCATCATTAACATCATTAACATCACTATCACTACTGCAACTATTATCATTGTTGTCGTCTTCATCATCATCATCGTCATCATCATCATCACCATTGCCACCAGCATCATTACCATCATCATTACCATCACAATCACCATTACCATCATCATTACCATCACAATCACCATTACCATCACCACAACCACCAACATATCATAATCATCATCATCTTCATCATCATCTTCATCATTAGCATCATCATCATCATCATCATCATCAGCAGTAGTATCATTGTTTTAACGTCTGCTTTTTTTTTACATACTGGTATGGGTTGGATGGGTTGTTTTCAGGCAGTTTTTCATTTGTTTTAATGGTGTGTTGCCCTTTGTAATGTCGACTCTTTAAATACACAGGGCAGTGACATCAGAGGGTCACTCCAGGTAGAGCTGCTACTTCTCCGATACTATGGGCATGGGGTTAGAATGTCTTTAGACTAACGTTACTCGATAAAGTGCGTAGCTCGGAGATCAGAGAGTCACTCAAGGTAGAGCTACTACTTCTCCAAATTGAGAGATCACAGCTACGATACTATGGGTTCCTCTGAAGGGTCTTTGGAGTAAAGTTACTTGATAAAGTGCGTCACTCCAGGTAGAGCCGCTACTTCTCCAAATTGAGAGATCACAGCTACGATACTATGGGTTCCTCCAAAGGGTCTTTGGAGTAAAGTTACTTGATAAAGTGCGTCACTCCAGGTAGAGCCGCTACTTCTCCAAATTGAGAGATCACAGCTACGATACTATGGGTTCCTCCAAAGGGTCTTTGGAGTAAAGTTACTTTATAAAGTGCGTCACTCAAGGTAGAGCCGCTACTTCTCCAAATTGAGAGATCACAGCTACGATACTATGGGTTCCTCCAAAGGGTCTTTGGAGTAAAGTTACTTTATAAAGTGCGTCACTCAAGGTAGAGCCGCTACTTCTCCAAATTGAGAGATCACAGCTCTGATACTATGGACATGTGGTTAGAATGTCTCAGGAAAGAATTGTTGGACAGATTTTACAGGCAAAACCAACTGCCAGGAGACCCAGGGATAGACCCCGAGGAAGATGTTTGGATAAGATCCATGAGCTTGGCTGGTCTCGCTTGGGTATCCAGCTAGATCAGTTGGAGATGGTTGCTTCTGACAGGACCTGCTGGGGGGAGTGTTTCAGGACTCTGCCCCCAAGGCTCTCTCGGGAATAGGTGGACGAAGAAGTGATACTGTGTAATTTTTTTAGTTTATTCCATAACATTAACAGCCTAATATTAATTTAACCCTTTAGCATTCACATTATTCTATATATACTATTATATTTTCATGGTAAAGGCTTTACCTCGCATAATTATCTCACAAAATATCGAATCTATGAGATTTTGAAAGTATTTATTTTGAGAACAATACCTTAACATCAGTTTGAGTGACCAGTTACAGCCAGTTTCAACAGAAAAATTTAGAGAATTCTGACCAGTTTTGGCCGGTTTGAACATTAAAGTAAGTACTCAACACAATTTATTACTTTACTTAACATTAACAGGCATATGATTATAAAGGAATGATGCTAGAGCTGTAAAATCTTGCTTGCATTAATTTCTACTCTTTATATTAATAACTCCATTGTTTCATTCTAGGGACTTCTAAGGTTGTTTAAAAAATAAACCTCATTTGGTCATAGCGTGAGAGTATCTTGTACAGCCCTATATATAATACTGTATATATAAATCAGGGTGGATTCAGTTTGAAACTGGTTAGACCAGTACTCCCGAGAGTACTCAATACATGAGGTAGTAGAGTATGGTTATATTATAAAGTGTCAGGGCCCACGCTGAGCTCTTGCTGTTTCAACAGCTAGGAGTGATGCTAGAGCTGTGAAATCTTGCAAGCATTAATTTCTACTTTTCATATTAATAACTGCATTGTTTCTTTCCAGGGACTATGTTGAAAAATAAACTTCATTTGGTCATTCCACAGCAGTATTTTGGTCAGCTTATATATATATATATGTATATATGTACAAGGGTAGGCTGAAAATTTCATAAGCTGACTGTGAAATCTTGCACCCATTAATTTTAAATCTTTGTATTAGTAACTGCATTGTTTCTTTCAAGGGACTATGTTGAAAAATATGCCTCATTTGGTCATTCCATGAGAGTATCTTGGTCAGCCTATGAACTTTTCAACCGACTCTCATACTTAACATTAATACAACACAATTTAACGTCAGTAATTTTGTATTAAACACAACTTATTACTTACCTTTAACAGACCAGGCATATATTATTGTAACATCAGTTGCCGTGTATACAAAGCAATATATTACATAACATTAACAAACTTATTTTAATTTAACATTATTAGCTATGTGTGCAACACAATTTATTAAATATTAATTTATTAATATTAATTAAATGCTGATTTAACATTAATTTACATTCTTAAAATATCAACATTAACTCTTAACATCTTGTAATAATTGAGCAGAAAATATCTAAAAATGTGTTGATTCAAATGTTTATGGTATCTTTACTTGTGGACAGAGTGTTGTGAAAATTTGCAGTATTAACTCTTAACATCCTGTAATGATTTAGCAGAAAATATCTAAATATTTGTTAATTCAAATGTTTATAGTATCTTTACTAATGGATAGATCATTGGGAAATTTTGCAGTATCAATCCTTAACATCCTGTAATGATTTAGTTGAAAATGTTTAAAAGTAGGTTTGCTAGTTGAAATGCTTATAGTATCTTTTCGTAACATTCTGTAAGAATTTAGCAGAAAATATCTAAAAATGGGTTTGTTAATTCAAATGTTTATAGTATCTTTACTAGTGGACATATTGTTGTGAAAATTTTCAATATTATCTCTTAACATCCTCTAATGATTTAGCAGAAAATGTCTGAAAATAGGATTAATTCAAATGTTTATAGTATCTTTACCTGTGGACAGATTGTCGTGAACATTTGCAGTAAACTAAAGTAGATATGTTGAAGCCATAGTGCAGTTTTGTGCTTTTCAAGAATGTCTTGCTAATGTGGTTTGCTAATTTAGATGTTTATAGTATCTTTACTAGTGGACATGTTGTTGTGACAATTTGTAAACTAAAATTCAGTCTTGGATTTTTAATATGATGCAAACATAGTGTTGTTTTGCTCTTTTCAAGAATGTCTCGCCGAGGTTAACTCTGCCTTCCATCCTTACAGGGTCGATAAAATAAAGTACCAGTAATGCACTGGGGGTTGATTTAATTGACTTTAGTGTGGTGTAGTGTAGTGTAGTGTAGTGTGGTGTAGTGTAGTGTGATGTGGTGTGGTGTAGTTTGGTGTGGTGTGGTGTAGTGTGGTGTGGTGTTGTGTGATGTGGTGTGGTGTGGTGTGCTGTAGTGTAGTGTGGTGTGGTGTAGTGTGATGTGGTGTAGTCTGGTGTGGTGTGGTGTAGTGTAGTGTGGTGTGATGTAGTGTACTTTACTGTAGTGGAGTGGAGTGGAGTGTGGTGTAGTGTACTTTACTGTAGTGTAGTGGAGTGGAGTGTGGTGTGGTGTGGTGTAGTATACTTTACTGTAGTGTAGTGGAGTGTGGTGTGGTGTAGTGTAGTGTGGTGTAGTGTGGTGTGATGTAGTGTACTTTACTGTAGTGTAGTGGAGTGGAGTGTGGTGTAGTGTAGTGTACTGTAGTGTAGTGTGGTGTGGTGTAGTGTACTGTAGTGTAGTGTAGTGTGGTGTGGTGTAGTGTAACACCAATAAAACACTACTCACCACAGCTAGTGTCATTACTACTTAGAAACAACAGTCAATGTGTTGACTTTAAATATTGGTGGCACTCATACAACTGTCTTTGCTTAAACTTATTCTCTCTCTCTCTCCCCCCTCTCTCTCCCTCCCTCACACACTCACTTGCTCCTCTGGTCTCTCACATTGGCTAGCTGACTCCCTCTCTCACTGTCTGTTTGTTTGTCTCTCACCTGATATCTCAAATTGGTTAGCTGAGCCCTGCCCCCCTCTTTCTCTCTCTCTCACACCCTCTCTCTCTCTCTACCTCTCTCCCACTACCTCTCTCTCTCATACACACACTCACTCACGCCTGATCTCTCAAATTGGTTAGTTAAGTTCCTCTCCCTTACCACACACACCATCTCCCTCACACACACACACCATCTCCTCTCTCACACACACACACACCATCTCACACACACCATCTCTCTCTCTCTCACACACACCATCTCTCTCTCTCACACACACACTATCTCTCTCTCTCACACACATACACACCATCTCTCTCTCTCACACACACACACCATCTCTCTCACACACCATCTCTCTCTCTCTGTCTCACTCTTCTCCCTATCTCTTTCACACACACACACTATCTCTCTCTCTCACACACATACACACCATCTCTCTCTCTCACACACACACACCATCTCTCTCTCTCTCTGCCTCACTCTTCTCCCTATCTCTCTCTCACACACTCTCTCTCTCTCTCACACACTCTCTCACACACTCTCTCTCTCTCTCTCCTATTGATCTCTCACACTGGCTAGCTGGCTCCCTCTCATACTCTCTCTATCTCTGTCTCTCTCTCATACACACTCCCACCCTCTCTCTCTCTCCTATATTCTCTCTCTTTCTCATACACTCCCCCCCCCTCTTTCCCCCCCTCTCTTTCTCCTGTTCATCTCTCACATTGGTTAGCTGGCTTCCTCTCATTGTCTCTCTCTCATACACACTCCCACCCTCTCTCTCTCCACCCTCTCCCTCTCTCTCCACCCTCTCCCTCTCTCTCCACCCTCCCCCTCTCTCTCCACCCCCTCTCTATCCACCCTCCCCCTCTCTCTCCACCCTCTCCCTCTCCACCCCTCTCTCTCTCCTGTTGATATCTCACATTGTCCAGTTAAACAACTGAAGCCCACCAAGGCAACATTTCCTGGTAATTTCTCCCCTACTTTTGGTTTTAATATGCCAGAACAGCTTTTGGAATTGATTACCATTCTGTTTTGATTCCCTGCCAATACCTCAAGTGCCTGCTCTATTTTTATTGCTTTCTGCTGTGTAATATGGCCATTTAACAAGCTAGCAGCAAAGGAGGGGGAGCTGTCTGTCTGTCTGTCTATATGCCTTTAACAATGAAAGTGTGTGACTTCACAGTTGGTGTGTTTGGATTCACAAACTTAGCATCATGAGATCATACTCAAGTGGGTGTGGTGTGGTGTGATGTGTTGTGTTGTGTCATATCGTACTGAATCTTCCTGAGAACTATATTATGGTCTGTCTGTCTATATGTGTTCAGTAGTGAAGGCATGTCGCTTCACAAACTTAGGGGCACGAGATCAAATCCCAGTGAGTGTCATGGCGTGTCGTATTGTATCAAAATCATGCTAAATCTCCCTGAGAACTCTATTGAAGTCTGTCTGTCCTTATGTGTTTAGTAGTGAATGGGTGTGACTTCACAGTTAGTGTGTTTGGATTCACAAACTTAGGGTCATGAGATCATACCCAAGTGGGTGTGGTGTGGTGTGTTGTGTTGTGTCATATCGTACTGAATCTTCCTGAGAACTATATTATGGTCTGTCTGTCTATATGTGTTCAGTAGTGAAGGCATGTCGCTTCACAAACTTAGGGGCACGAGATCAAATCCCAGTGAGTGTCATGGCGTGTCGTATTGTATCAAAATCATGCTAAATCTCCCTGAGAACTCTATTGAAGTCTGTCTGTCCTTATGTGTTTAGTAGTGAATGGGTGTGACTTCACAGTTAGTGTGTTTGGATTCACAAACTTAGGGTCATGAGATCATACCCAAGTGGGTGTGGTGTGGTGTGGTGTGTTGTGTTGTGTCATATCGTACTGAATCTTCCTGAGAACTATATTATGGTCTGTCTGTCTATATGTGTTCAGTAGTGAAGGCATGTCGCTTCACAAACTTAGGGGCACGAGATCAAATCCCAGTGAGTGTCATGGCGTGTCGTATTGTATCAAAATCATGCTAAATCTCCCTGAGAACTCTATTGAAGTCTGTCTGTCCTTATGTGTTTAGTAGTGAATGGGTGTGACTTCACAGTTAGTGTGTTTGGCTTCACAAACTTAGGGTCATAAGATCAAACCAAAGTGGGTGTGGTGTGGTGTGGCATGTTGTATCAAAATCATACTGGATCTCCCTGAGAACTATATTGAGGTTTGTCTGTTCATATGTGTTTAGCAATGAAGGTGTGTGACTTCACAGTTTCTGTATTTAGCTTCACAAACTTAGGGCCATGAGATCAAATCTAAGTGGGTGTTGTGGCATGTTATGTCAAACCTTACTGAATCTCCCTGAGAACTATATTATGGTCTGTCTGTTTATATGTGTTTAGTTGCAAAGGCATGTGGGTTCACAATCTTATGGTCATGAGTACAAATCCCAGTGAGTGTCATGACATGTCGTGCTGTGTCCAAATCTTGCTGGATCTCCCTGAGAACTATATCCTGGTTTGTCTGCCTATATGTGTTTAGCAGTGAAGGTGTGTGACTTCACAATTTGTGTATTTGGCATCACAAACTTAAGGTCACAAGTTCAAATCCCTGTATCATGATAAAACCATTCCATCTCGCATGATCCAACGTTAGCTACCTCAGTTCTTCACCAGACAGTTCTGTATTATCTTCAATGACACCCTTTAACGTCTTGAGAGGTCTTCCACGTTTGTGATTCACATTAGTAAAGGTTTTGTAGCAGGTTCGCTGCCCTTCATGACATGACCTGTAAGTTGAAGATACCTGACACAGATGGTGCAGTTTCACATTAGTAGGGTCACATAGTAAAAGCTTTGTAGCAGGTTCACTGCCCTTCATGACATGACCTGTAAGTTGAAGACACCTGACACAGTTGGTACAGTTTCATATTAGTAGGGTCACATGGTAAAAGCTTTGTAGCAGGTTCACTGCCCTTCATGGCATGACCTGTAAGTTGAAGTCACCTGACACAGTTGGTACAGTTTCATATTAGTAGGGTCACATGGTAAAAGCTTTGTAGCAGGTTCACTGCCCTTCATGGCATGACCTGTAAGTTGAAGTCACCTGACACAGTTGGTACAGTTTCATATTAGTAGGGTCACATAGTAAAAGCTTTGTAGCAGGTTCACTGCCCTTTATGACATGACCTGTAAGTTGAAGACACCTGACACAGTTGGTACAGTTTCATATTAGTAGGGTCACATAGTAAAAGCTTTGTAGCAGGTTCACTGCCCTTTATGACATGACCTGTAAGTTGAAGACACCTGACACAGTTGGTACAGTTTCATATTAGTAGGGTCACATGGTAAAAGCTTTGTAGCAGGTTCACTGCCCTTCATGGCATGACCTGTAAGTTGAAGTCACCTGACACAGTTGGTACAGTTTCATATTAGTAGGGTCACATAGTAAAAGCTTTGTAGCAGGTTCACTGCCCTTCATGACATGACCTGTAAGTTGAAGACACCTGACACAGTTGGTACAGTTTCATATTAGTAGTGTCACATAGTAAAAGATTTGTAGCAGGTTTGCTGTCCTTCATGACATGACCTGTAAGTTGAAGACACAGTTGGTACAGTTTCATATTAGTAGGGTCACATAGTAAAAGCTTTGTAGCAGGTTCACTGCCCTTCATGACATGACCTGTAAGTTGAAGTCACCTGACACAGTTGGTACAGTTTCATATTAGTAGGGTCACATAGTAAAAGCTTTGTAGCAGGTTCACTGCTCTTCATGACATGACCTGTAAGTTAAAGACACCTGACACAGTTGGTACAGTTTCATATTAGTAGGTTCCATATAGTAAAAGCTTTGTAGCAGGTTCATTGCCTCTTATGACATGACCTGTAAGTTGAAGAAACCTGATATAGATGGTATGGCTAATGGTGGTAGATTGCCATAAAGAATGTTGTTTGTAACACAGCCAAGAAGTTTGATGTTTTTTATCCTTCTTAGCATTCATGTGTTGCAACCATCTAAATCTTTGGTGTGAGGTATGGTCACCTCATGGGATACAGTAAGATTGATTCTGCTGTAGCTTTGAATAAACTAACTGTTGCTTTTGTGGTTATATAAGATTTCCATTCCATATCTGGTGAGTTTACAGCAGTCCATGTTTGTGCTTGTATTAATCTACCTATATAGATCATTGTCAAATAAAGTATCTTGCTCAAGGACACAGCGCATCACCCAGTCCAAGAATTGAACTCACAACCTCCTGTTAACAATCCCAATGCTCTAACTACTAAACCATATACCTTCACAATATATATATATATGTGTTAAGTATTTCCGTAGAAAAGGTAAAGGAAAGAGAGCTTTTTAATTACATAATAAACACCACAATATAATTATTCCATTACCAAAGGTTTCAGGAGACTAGACAATCCTTACCTTTGGTAATGGAATAATTATGTTGTGCTGTTTATTATGTAATTAATGTATTATTATTATGTGATTATAGGGGGGTGAATTGGCAGTATCGGTAGAGGGTTGGACGCCATGTTTTCTAGCAGAATTACGTCCCTTTACAGTCTGAGTTCAAATCCCGCCGAGGTTAACTTTGCCTTTCATCCTTACGGGGTCGATAAAATAAAGTACCAGTAATGCACTGGGTAATTGCTGGCCTTGTGCCTAAAGTAGAAACAATTATTATTATGCAATTATATATATATATAATAGAAATACTGGAAATACTGGATATTTTTTGATAAACATTTCAGCTGTTGATATTTGATATTGTTGCTAACACCACCGCCATTACTACTACCATCACCACCACCACCGCTGGCACCACCATTACTACTACCATCACCACCACCACCATTACTACTACCATCACCACCACCACCGTCGGCACCATCACCACCACCACCAACACCGCCATTACTACTACCATCACCACCACCACCACCACCAACAACACCACCATTACTACTACCATCACCACCACCACCACCAGCACCATCACCACCACCACCACCAACAGCACCATCACCGGCACCAACCACCATCACCATTACTACCACCACCACCACTACCAACACCATCACCACTACCAACATCATCACTTCCACTACCAACACCATTACCACCACCACTACCACCACCACTACCAACACCATCACTTCCACTACCAACACCACCCTCATCATTATCATCACCATCATCATCATGTATGGTTTAGATGTTACAACAACAGCTTGTAAGATAACATTGATCTAGTGATGATGGTGATGGTGATGATGATGATGATGATGAGGGTATGTGATAACGGACAGCATGGAGGAAGAGTAGATAGTGATAAGGGGGAGATAACAATGATGGTGTGGGATGGGGTGTTGATTTATAGCTGTTGTTATGAGACTCACAACAGCATCATTACCACTATCAAATCAGTTGACAATATTGAAGTTAAGCCTTCCCTTTGATTGGAAATTCAACTGAAACCAATAAAAACAATCTCAACAAGATATTTTCCCTTAAATAAACACAACAGACGATATAATAGAGTGCAAAGGGAGTTGCTTGCTTGTTTAATTCATTTTATTATCTTTCGTTATTAAATGATAAAATCTAAATGATTTATTAAAGTATTTAAATTGTTATCAACGAACCACACACTTGCTCACCTCACCCCTTTCTCTCTCACACACATATGTACATGTGTGTGTGTGTGTGTGTGTATCATCATCATTTTCATCATTTCATTTTTACGTCCACTTTTCCCTGCTTGCAAGGGTGGGACGGGAACTGATTCTGGCTTGATTTCTAAAGCTGGATGCTCTTCCTAACACCAACCTCATTTACAGTGAGTGCTGGGTGCTTTTTTGCCATGGCACCTCCACGACCACTTTGCAGTGGAATGATAGGGACCCCAGTCCCTATCATCTCATTTCTACAGCTGAGTAAACTGGAGCAATGTGAAATGAAGTGTCTTGCTCAAGGAAACAATACATCACCCGGTCTGAGAATTGAACTCACAACCTTTCGATTGCAAGGCCAATGCTCTAACCACTAAGCCATGTGCCTATATATATAGTTATGTAATAATCAACATAAGATAATTATTTCATTTAACAGTGGTTCTTGAAAGCAAACAAATTTGCTTTCAGTCATCAGAATGAAAAAATCCTGATGTATTTATTGACAGTGGATTTATTTACATAACTAATAAGCTCTGTAACCTACAGAGAGCACTCTTTTTTCCTGGACCTTTCCGACGGAATTTCTTCATTTATATATATATCATCATCATCATCATCATCATCATCGTTTAACGTCCATCTTCCACGCTAGCATGGGTTTGGACGGGAATTTTCCCACTTGAGGCAAGATTGGTTGTCTTGCTCGTATAGGACTGTCTGGCGGGTTTTCTACAGCTGGATGCCCTTCCTAACACCAACCACGTTTACAGTGTGGACTGGGAGGTTTTTACCGTGTTACCTACACGGCCACATTGCAGCGTGGACTGTGTGTTTTTTTGTCATGACACCTACACGACCTCATTTGTTTCGGGCTGGATGTTGTGGTACCAACATAACTTTACATAAAGGGGTGGGGGTAGTGGGACGGGGGTGTATTTTTGTTAGAGGTGCCTACTGACTGTAGGTTTCGCTTTGTACTTATATATATGTATATATATATTAGGTCCTTCAGTATGAAATGTCCGATTTCCTTAATCACTTTCAATTTGAAATTGGACACTTCATACTTAATGACCTGATATATATATGTATATATATATATGTATATATATATATATATATGCCTCAAGTGGAACTATTCACATCTAACCCATGCTAGCGTGGAAGATAGAGGTCGTGGAAGAACGGACGTAAAACGGTGATGATGATGATGATGATGATGATATACTAATATAAACCTTCCATATACCACTACCGATGTAGTGGTATATTGTGTTGTTATTTCTGTTTACCTTTTACATACATATATATATATATATATATATATATATATGTAGATAAATCTACCAAGAGTTTACGGTAGTGTCCAATCCGTATGAAGAACTCAATGTAATCCAGATATCATGGAAAGAAGAGATGCAATGAAAAATCACTTTCGGTGAAAGATAAACGGAATACAGAGTCAAGATAAAATATTAAAAAAATAATGAATAAACAATGAAACAGTTCCTTATATTAAACAAAAAAAGTTCACTATTTAACGATCTGATCGTTAAATAGTGAACTTTTTTTGTTTAATATAAGGAACTGTTTCATTGTTTTATTCATTATTTTTTTAATATTTTATATATATATATATATATATATATATATATATATACAGGGTTCCCTCAAAAATGTATACACACGTTGATTACCTGTACAGGCAATATTTATTAGAATGCTGTTTTATTGTGTTGTTTATTATGTAATTAAATAGCTCTGTACAATACATAGAGCACTCTTCCTTCCTTTATTTTTCTACGGAAATACTTAACATACACACACAGATATATATATATATATATCATCATCATCATTTTATGTCTGCTTTTCCCTGCTTGTAAAGGTGGGACGGGGACTGATTCTGGCTTGATTTCTACAGCTGGATGCCCTTCCAAACTGGTGTTTTTTTGCACGACCACTTTGCAGTGGAATGATAGGGACTTGGGTCCCTATCATCTCATTTTTGCAGCTGAGTAAACTGGAGCAATGTGAAATAAAGTGTCTTGCTCAAGGAAACAACACATCACGCGGTCTGAGAATTGAACTCACAACCTTTCGATTGCAAGCCCAATGATCTATATAGCGAATTTCAGACCGTTAAGGTGTGATTTCTATGGGTATGTCGTTATTTATAAAACAAATTTTGTATTTTATCTGATGAAAGCGCACCAAGATTGTGTTGGTCGCCTTTGAAATATATATAATAAAATAAATATGGTTTTATAAATATAGTTTCCATTTATTATTATCTTGGAATATTTACTCCAGTAACTTGTTGAGTGCTCTATATCAATTATAAACATTTTTGTTTGTCGGAATTCCAACAAATTAAATACAACTCCTACATATATATATATATATATATATATATATATATATATATATAATGAAGGAAATGTGGTAAGGAACCAGGTGGACCCCGAGTCCAGAATTAGCCGTCGAAACGGCTTGAGCTCAGCCGTCGGGGTCCTACTCGTTTCTATATATATATATATATATACACGTGTGTATATGTTATAACAACAGCCTGTAAGATAACATTGATTGAGTGATGATGATGATGATGATGATGATATATATAAGAAATCGGTTTATTTGAATCTTACATCATTTTATTGGATACTTTTTTACTGTTATATATATTTCAGTGGTATCTATTATGTAATAGATGCTATCTCATCAGACAGCTATTGTGTGATATGTCCCAGGCATGTTTTGATGTTACTCATCTATGACCTGGCTAACATCGATTTAGTATAAGACATTCAGCTACCATCACTATTTCGTGTGTGATTGGTTGATTTTTATTACTCATCATTCCATTCTTGGTTAAATGTTAATTTGACATAGAAGTCAGAATTAGTTCAATGACCGGTCACAGATGTTGTGTATGTATGTGTGTGTGTATATACACTAGGTGTCACTTTTCAAACCTCTTTTTTTAATCATTTTCCTTGTATATATATATATATGTAACAGAGTGTTGTAGTTTGCTTGAAGCATTGTTGAATAGTAATCTCAAATTTAAATAACTTTGAAAGCCATACAATGCACAAGATTGCTAAGATAACAAAATAATCTTACCTTAGAAAATTTTATAATCCCACATATTTTCGGGTTTAAAAACTCATTATCAAGGGAGTATTCTTATAAGGGACTTGAAAGATCGATCGGAGTTGAGTTGTTTGTATGGAAAGCAGATATGATGTAAAAAAAGTTTCATACACTTAACATGTATGTGCTACCAATGGTTTAGGGGTCCAGTCTTGGCCACCACTGTATGAAAATTTGTTAACACTAGATAAGCTCTCTTCCAAAAGATCAAGAACTGTTGTCCTTGATCTTTTATCTACGGATTTTTTCTTATGTGCGTGTGTGTTTGTATATATATATATATATATATATATATATTATATTATATTTTGAGAATAAACTCTCAGTCATTTACAATAATTAAGCTCCAGGAAGGGGCTCTTCCGAGCAGTTAAATACATTTAAAGTATATGATAAACATGAAATCCGCCAGACAGTCCTGAGCAAGACAACCAATCTTGCCTCAAGTGGGAGAATTCCCGTCCAGACCCATGCTAGCGTGGAAAATGGACGTTAAACGATGATGATGATATCCCCAGCATTTGCAGTCCTCGTTATTCGTGGAATTATTCTTAGAATCTAACCAATAATTGTTTGTGGAAACCACCGCATATTCACAGAATTGTAAATATCTTCTACAATTGTTTTTATGGCTTTTTTCATAGCAATATATATTATTTCAATGCTAAATTATTAATAACAATATACCATATTTGCTGGCCTATTGAAGCCCCTTCGCATATATATATATATATGTGTGTGTGTGTGTGTGTGTGTGTGTGTGTATCGGTGGGTAGTTATTTGGCATTTGCTGCATTCTGGCAAATACCATATTTGGGTGTTTGATGATATTGGCTGATATTGGACTAGTATCTAATTACTTCATCATTTGTAAGTCTTCAGTAATGAGTCAGAGAAGCACATTAAGGTGAACAGATGAGGTTCATCTCATCTATCATATAGACATATGAAGGGGGTGGCGGTGGCGGTGGTCATACAGATCATTGTGGTGGGGGTTGCGGTGGTCATAACGATCATTGTGGTGGGGTGGTGGTGTTAGTGATGGCCATGGTGTTGGTGGTGGTGGTGGTCATGGTGGCAGTGATAGTGCTGATGTTCATGGTGGTGCTGGTAGTGGTCACGGTGTCGGTGGTGGTGGTCTTGGTGTTGGTAGTGGACATAGTGGTGGGGTGGGAGATAATGATCATGGTGGCAGTGGTGGGAGTCGTGGTGGGGGTTGGGGTGGAAATGGTGTGGGTCGTGGTGGCGGTGTTGGGGGTCGGGGTGGCAATGGTGTGGGTCGGGGTGGGAGTTAATTATCATGGTGGGAGTCGTGGCGGTGTTGGGGGTCGCGGTGGCGGTGTTGGGGGTTGGGGTGGCAGTGGTGGGGTGGGAGTTAATGATCATGGTGGTAGTGGTGGGAGTCGTGGCGGTGTTGGGGGTCGGGGTGGCAGTGGTGTGGGTCGTGGTGGCGGTGTTGGGGGTCTGGGTGGCAGTGGTGTGGGTCGGGGTGGGATTTAATGATCATGGTGGCAGTGGTGGCGGTGTTGGGGGTCGGGGTGGCAGTGGTGTGGGTCGTGGTGGCGGTGTTGGGGGGTCGTGGTGACAGTAGTGGTGGTGTTAGAGATCGTGGGGGGGTGGGAGTTAATGATCATGGTGGCAGTGGTGGCGGTGTTGGGGGTCGGGGTGGTGTGGGTCGTGGTGGCGGTGTTGGGGGGTCGTGGTGACAGTAGTGGTGGTGTTAGAGATCATGGTGGCAGTGGTGGGAGTCGTGGTGGGGGTCATGGTGGAGGTGTTGGTAGGGATTGTGGTGGGGTGGAGGTGTTGCTACATAAATTGTAAACCCTTATATTAACAACAGCATAATTTTCTTTTTTGATAGATTTATACTGTTTTAGAGCGTCAGACAAAATGCTTTGTGGTATGTAGTTACATCCCTTTACAAATTCAAACCCCTCTGAGATCCATGGTACCTTCTTTTCTTTCTTTCTTGGCTTTCTTCTCCTCTTCCTCCTCCTCCTTCTTCCCCATCCTCTTCTTTCTTTTCTCTTTTGTTTCTTCTTTTTCTTCTTTCTTGTCTTTCTTCTCTTTCTCCTCCTTTTTATGCTTCTTCTTCTCCTTCTTCCCCAACCACTTTTCCTTTTCTCTTTTGTTTCTTCTTTCTCTTCTTCTTTCTTGTCTTCCTTCTTTTTTTTTTCTTTTTCTTTCTCTACCTCCTCGTCTCCTTCCCCATCATCAGTCAGTAAGCTCTCCGTCTTATACCTTTTTATCTCTCCTCTGTCTTTTCTCTTTTGTTTCTTCTTTCTCTTCTTCTTTCTTGTCTTCCTTCTTTTTTTTTTTTTCTTTCTCTACCTCCTCGTCTTTTTCCCCCATCATCAGTCAGTAAGCTCTCCGTCTTATACCTTTTTATCTCTCCTCTGTCTTCTTCTTCTTCTTCCCCAACCACTTTTCCGTTTCTCTTCTGTTTCTTCTTTCTCTTCTTCTTTCTTGTCTTCCTTCTTTTTTTTTTCTTTTTCTTTCTCTACCTCCTCGTCTCCTTCCCCATCATCAGTCAGTAAGCTCTCCGTCTTATACCTTTTTATCTCTCCTCTGTCTTCTGTGTTTGTAGTTTCAATTGTTAAGCTAAACATTATCTTTGGCTTGCAAACAGCTGGATGAATGTCACTCATGTAATACACAATCTATTGGATTTAGATCAGATATGACATAAAAATGCTTTTTAAAAGAGCACATCATCCTGTCTGTGTGTGTTTATCTGTGTCTGGGTGTTTGTGTGTGTGTGTTTATCTGTGTGTGTGTCTGTCTGTCTGTTTCTGTCTATGTGTGTCTGCGTGTTTATATGTGTGGTATGTATGTGTGTGTATATGTGCATATGTGTGTGTGTGTGTCTGTCTGTGTGTTTGTATATGTGCATGTGTGTGTCTGTATGTTTGTGTGTATCAGTCTGTTTCTGTCTGTCTGTGTGTGTATGTGGATGTGTGTGGGTGTGTATGTGGATGTGTGTGTGTGTGTGTTTGAGTGCAAGTGGAAGGGTTAGATGACAAAATCTGTGAGACATGAAAAAAGACAAAAAGTGAAAAGAATTTACTTAAGCCATATTAAATCAGCTTTAGATGTTTGAAGAAAAGGTGTGTAGGTCCATGTGTGTGTGTGTGTATGTATGTGTGGGTGTGTGTATATTTGTGCATGAAACGTGTGTGTGTGTGTGCGGGACAGGTGTGTGTGATGGCACACAGTATATGTCTGCATGTGATGTGTGGGGGGGGGGGGCAACATGTGTGTGTGTGTGTGTTTCTTTGTGCCACATGTGTGTGCGTATGTTTGTGTACCTGTATAGGTGAGCGTATGTAATGAATGGCTCTCAGTATAGGAGTGATCTGGTTGTGTGTGAGTGTGCATGTATGTATGTGTGCATGTGACTATTTATGCTTGTGCGGATGTGTGTGAATGCACATCTATATGTGTGTAAATGCATGTCTGTATGTGTTTATGGTGGAGGCACATGGCCTAGTGGTAAGAGTATTGGACTTACGATCATAATGTTGTGGGCTCGATTCCTGGGCTGCGTGTTGTGTTCTTGAGCAAAACACTTCATTTCATGTTGCTCCAGTTTACTCAGCTGAAAATGAGTACCAGTAATATCTGGAGGTTTAACCCTGCGATGGACTGGTGTCCTGTCCAGGGGGGAGTCTTGTACTCTCAGTCGCTTCACGCCATGAAACCAGGATAAGCACCAGCCAAATGAGCCTTCTGGCTTAAGACAGACTTTAGACTTTATATGTGTTTATGTGTGTGAGTGCCCATCTATGTGTGCATATGTATGTGTGTATGTATGCACACGTGTGAGTGTATCTCAGTTCAGTGCATGTCTATATGTGTGCATGTGTGTTCTAAGCTTGTCCAAGAAAATCAACATGTTCAAATATAACTTAACAAAGGTTCTTACTTAAAGTTATGGTGGAAGGTTTTTAGTTGAATATAATCATCATCAGCATCATCATCGTTTAACGTCCATCTTCCACGCTAGCATGGGTTAGACGGTTTTGTTCCATTTGATGCGAGATTGGTCGGGAGACCGTGTCTCACTTGTACGGAACTGTCTCTGACAGGTTTTCTACGGCTGGATGCCCTTCCTAACACCAACCACGTTTACAGTGTGGAACTGGGAGGTTTTTACCGTGTTACCTACGCGGCCACATTACAGCATGGACTGTGTTTTTTTGTCGTGACACCTACACGACCTCATTTATTTCGGACTGGATGTTGTGGTACCAACATAGCTTTACATCGAAAGGGGTGGTGTAGATGGCTTTTACAGTGTGGACTGACTGGGAGCCTTTTTACCGTGTCTCCTGCACGACCACGTTTACAGTGTGGACTGGGTGCTTTTTGTTGTGTCACCGACACAGTGGACGGAAATGGGAAGATGGCGTAGGGTGTGTGGGGTGGGGGTGTATATTGGGTATAAGAGGTGCCTACAAGTTTGTTAAACTGTTGTTGTTTGGAACATAACTTAACAAAGGTTCTTACAGAACGTATAGAGTGTTGTATGATAGAAAGTATACTTATGGATGTCTCTGTGCTGGAAGAAGGTGTTCATAATGGAGAATTAATTGCTAGAACAGAAGTCTAATAAGGCCTCTCCATTCATATTTTAGATCAGGATCACTGTTCCTTCCCATCATTCCTTTCCATGTCTGGTGGTCAGTGCCAACATCTGCATTGAAGTCTCTCATTAGAGGTAGGTGTAAAAGCCAAACTCGCAATCTTCAATTCGGTATTCATGCCAACCCTTGCCTATGGTCTTGAATCTTGGGTAATGAGAAAAAGAATACGATTGCGAATACAACCGGGTGAAATGGGGTTCTTCCGAAGGGTCTTTGGAGTAACGTTACTCGATAGAATGCATTGCTCGGAGATTAGAGAGCCACTCCAGGTAGAGCTGCTACTTCTCCAATTTGAGAGACCACAACAACTCCAGTACTATGGGCATGTGGCTAAGAATGTCTTAGGAAAGAATCGCTGGAGGCCCAGGGGTAGACCCTGGACAAGATGGTTGGATAACATACATGAACTTGGCTGGTCTCGTTTGGGGATCTAGTCGGATCAGCTGGAGATGGTTGCTTCTGACAGGACCCACTGGAAGGAGTGTTTGAGGACTCGCTGGAAGGAGTGAAGAGAAGATTGAAGACAGAAGATGAAAAGGGGGAAAAGAAAGAAGAATAAGAATCTTTATCATCATCGTCATCAAAAGAGGTGTAATTTCTGGTGGTCTGTTATCAAAAGGATTAATTATTCACTTAATTAATGTTGGTCAAAAATAAGGAATCTCTTATTTCAAGAACCGACTATTATGTGGACATTACATGTAATTAGAGAAGAAATCAGTATCTCTCCTCTCTCTCCTTCTCTCTCTTGCCTTTTCTCTTTGTTTCTCTTTATCTATCTCTGTCTCTCAATCTAATTATCATTCTCTCTCTCTCTCTCTCTCTCTCTCTATATATATATATATATATATATATATATATATGTGTGTGTGTGTGTGTATATTACATCATGCATACATGTATATATCTGTCTCAATTTAGTTATCATTCTCTTTATCTATCTCTGTCTCTCAATCTAATTATCATTCTCTCTCTCTCTCTATATATATATATATATATATATATATATATATATGTGTGTGTGTGTGTGTGTATATATTACATCATACATACATGTATATATCTGTCTCAATTTAGTTATCATTCTCTTTATCTAACTCTCTCTCCCTCTCCCTAACTCCTATCTCTCCCCTCCCCCTCTCACCCCCTCCCCTCTCACCCCTCCCCTCTATCATCCTCCCTCTCTCTCTCCTACTTTCATTCTTCTCACAGCAGACACTGTCATCAAACTGTCAAGGTGTTTTGAGAAAACATTTTTATCTCAAATCTTTTGCAAGACTGTCATGTCTTCAAGACATCTGTTGCAAGACTCCCACGTCTGTCAATGTCTTCAAGACATCTGTTATTAGTCCTGGGGTGTGACGTACTCAGCTTATCTCACAAACTTAGGGGTTCTTTTCCAGTTGTTGGTTGGTTGATCGATCAGTGGGCTGGCTGGTTGAGTGGCTGGTCAGTTGGTTGTTAGGGGTGATGGGTCAGTTTGTTGGCTGGTCAGTTGGTGGGTTGGATGGCTGGTCAATGGGTTGGGTATCAGGTTGTGTGGTTGGTTGGTTGCTTAGTTGGCTGATTGGTTGGTTGTTTGGAGGGCTGGCTGTCTGGTTGGTTGGGTGGTCAGTGGGTTGTTTTCATGGTTGCTTCATTAGTTGTTGATGTGGTGTGTGTGTGGGAGAGAGAGAA
>OZ024762.1:19997403-20002403 GCA_964016885.1 Eledone cirrhosa
CACCACCACCATCATGATCACCAACACCACCACCACCACCATCATTACCATAACCATCAACACCACCACCACCATCATTACCACAACCATCACCACCAACACAGCCACCGTCACCACCAATACCACCACCACCACCATCACCAACACCACCACCACCATCATTACCATAACCATCATTACCATAACCATCAACACCACCACCACCATCATTACCACAACCATCACCACCAACACCCATCACAACCATCACCACAACACCCATCACAACCAACACCACCACCACCATCACCACAACACCCATCACAACCACCATCACCACAACACCCATCACAACCACCATCACCACAACACCCATCACAACCAACACCACCACCACCATCACCAGAACACCCATCACAACCACCATCACCACAACACCCATCACAACCACCATCACCACAACACCCATCACAACCAACACCACCACCACCATCACCACAACACCCATCACAACCACCATCACCACAACACCCATCACAACCACCATCACCACAACACCCATCACAACCAACACCACAACCATAACCATCCCCACCACCACCACCATCATTACCACAACCATCCCCACCACCACCACCATCATTACCACAACCATCAACACCACCACCACCATCATTACCACAACCATCACCACCAACACAGCCACCGTCACCACAACACCCATCACAACCAACACCTCAACCATCACCACAACACCCATCACAACCACCATCACCACAACACCCATCACAACCAACACCACAACCATAACCATCCCCACCACCACCACCATCATTACCACAACCATCAACACCACCACCACCATCATTACCACAACCATCAACACCACCACCACCACAGCCACCGTCACCACAACACCCATCACAACCATCACCACAACACCCATCACAACCAACACCATCCCCACCGCCACAACCATTTACCAGCTATTTCATATGCTGTCATGAGTTAGGTGTGCTGTCTAACCCATTAATTTATATATTAACTTAAAAACTGTGTCTGACAGCTGACCCTTACTTCCACTATTTCGATCTGTCTGTATGTAAGGTCCCTTAACCCCTGATAGAGTTGTAGGGGTGCCATTTTGACATACAGTGTTCCGTGGACATTTTAAGCCTTGCGAAGTCCATCCCTCTCCAGGGCTGACAGCAGACTTTTTTTCCAGAGAAAGATAGGAAGTGAGTGAAAGAGGGTGAGAAAGAGATATAGAGGAAGAATCGACCCCAGTACTAGACTGGTATTTTTTTTATCGACCTCGAAAAGATGAAAGGCAGAGTTGACCTCAGTGGGATTTGAACTCAGAGAGCAGAGAACCAGAGCGAATACCATAAAGCATTCTAGCCGACAGTCTAATGACTGTTAATTCACTGCCTATTAATATGATATATATATATATATATATATATATATATGTGTGTATATATATATATATATATGTATATATATAGTGTGTGTGTGTGAGTGTATGTGTGTGCATGCATGTGTGAGCATGTGTGTATGTGTATGTCATTGTCATCAATCATCATTTAACATCTGTTTTCCCTGCTAACAAAAATTGGTCATGTTGACAGTAACATGTCATTATTCAAACATGGCTACTGTCCTCTCAGTACTATATATATATATATATATAGAGAGAGAGAGAGAAAGAGGGAGATCCATAGTTGTCATCAATGTACTGAGTGCAAGTCTCAGGCAGGCTTGAAAAGATATATCCGAGCATCACACATTTGAATCTGACAAGCGATTGCAATACTCTTAGAGGGAGTTAAGGCCCGACTGCTGATCTCTAGCCATTGGGCCCTAATTCTCTACTATATTTACACTCTATGCCAAGTACGGTCTTACTAGTTTAAACTGGTAAAATCCTGCTACATATATATACTAGCAGGATGGCCCGGCGTTGCTCGGGATTCTAAACATAGATTGGCATGTTTATCCCTCCTTTCTGAAGCAGTTTCATCGTATGTTCACCAATTGATGCAGAAGTCCTAATAAAAAGTGAAGTTGCTTTGGGTGAATAGGAAAATAATTTTCCATTAAGATTTTTCAAAAGCATTGCCAGTTGAAGGAAGACGTGGTAGAGGTAGACCACGAAAAACATGGGCGGAGGTGGTGAGAACAGACCTCAGATCATTGAAGCTCACGGTGGAGATGACGAGGGACCGTGACGAGTGGAGAGATGCCGTCTGAATAAGACCCGTCCCACCCTTGCAAGCAGGGAAAAGCAGATGTAAAATAATGATGATTTAATTGCGTTCCCTCTCTTTTTTGTTGTTGTTTTTGCTGCTATCGAGCCTCGTGAAATAAATACGTTTGTTTATATTTTGTTTATATTGTGTATGCAAAAATATCTGTACACGAATATATAATTATATATATATATATGAGCGGCAACTAGGGGGAAACACGAGACAGTAGTACATGTAAGTAGCAGTAACCAATGTGAGAGAGGGAAAAGTTAAAAAGAAGACTGAGCATAAGCCCTGAATCCTTATTAACGGCACAAGAGAGAGTGAAAAGAAAAACATATATATATATATACACACACACATACACACAAAAACATACAATAGTGTAGATTACGCAGTGATTTCAAGCTGTAGTGAACTATAATGGAATAATTAGTTCGTGATTGTGAAGTGTGTCTGTGTCTATGTGTGTGTGTCTGTCTGTGTGTGTGTCTATGTGTGTGTGTCTGTCTGTGTGTGTATCTATGTGTGTGTGTCTATGTGTACATACGATTATATAATAATGATGATGATGATAATGACAATGAATCTTGTATTGAAGAGTCGGAAGTTGAATTACTGGTAGTTGGCAATCTACCACTTAGCCAACACCTATTGATGTGGTGTTGTGTGGTGTGGTGTGTGATGTGTGGTGTGGAGTGATGTAGTGTGGTGTAATGGTGTGATGTGGTGTGGTGTAGTGTGATGTGATGCCATGTAGTGTGATGTAGTGTAGTGTAGTGTGGTGTGGTGTAATGGTGTGGTGTGGTGTGGTGTGGTGTGATGCCATGTCATGTAGTACGATGTGGTGTAGTGTGGTGTGGAGTGATGTAGTGTGGTGTGGTGTGGTGTGGTGTAGTGTGATGTGATGCCATGTAGTGTGATGTAGTGTGGTGTGGAGTGATGTAGTGTGGTGTAATGGTGTGGTGTGGTGTGGTGTGATGCCATGTCATGTAGTACGATGTGGTGTAGTGTGGTGTGGAGTGGTGTAATGGTGTGGTGTGGTGTAGTACGATGTGGTGTAGTGTGGTGTAATGGTGTGGTGTGGTGTAGTGTGATATGATGGCATGTAGTATGATGTGGTGCAGTGTGGTGTGGAGTGATGTGGTGCAGTGTGGTGTGGAGTGATGTAGTGTGGTGTAATGGTGTGGTGTGGTGTGATGGGGTGTGGTGTAGTGTGGTGTGGTGTGGTGTGGAGTGATGTAGTGTGGTGTAATGGTGTGGTGTGGTGTGATGTAATGTGGTGTGATGGGGTGTGATGTGATGTGGTGTGGTGTAGTGTGGTGTGGTGTGGTGTGGTATGAATGGATATATAAACGTTATGTACACACAGTATACACATGAATCTATCTCTATATGAAGTGGATGTATGTATATTTGTGATGTATAAACAAAGGCACAGCTCTACATCTGGTGTGCATGGATATGCGTGTGCATGTTTCTGTGTGTGTGTGTCAGTGTGCATGTTTCTGTGTGTGTGTGTATGTGTGTGTCAGTGTGCCTGTTTCTGTGTGTGTGTGTGTGTGTGTGCCTGTTTCTGTGTGTAATTTGCACATAAGTATGGCTCCATACGAGGTGTGTCAGATAAGTGACAGCTCTTAGTGTGTTGTGTGAGCTATGGGTGAAGTAGGGATTAACAGTTTGCGTCGCTGTGTAATGTAATATCCAGGGAGTATATAACTACAATCTCAGCTCTCTGCACCCATTGTATGGGGGGTTTTTTACGTGCTTTTCTTAACTGTTCCTCAATTGAAAGTTGTCGATCGATGGGCTCAGAGCACTGAACCCGTCAGTTTCTGGTCCGGCTGGGGAAAACTCCATCAGAAGCACTTGGAATACTGTCACAAGTATACAGAGATGAGGTGATGTCACGCTCACAGGGTTTTGAGTTGCACAGAATGTTCAAAGAGGAACATGAGGATGTGGAAGGACTGCAACGAGTAGGACTAGGGCCAGTGTTGAGCGCTTGTGGCTGGTGGTACATGGTGATCAGTGACCGATTGATAGCAAATAATCTGGGTATGGTCAACGACAGCGCTTGTAGCTGGTGGTACATGGTGATCAGTGACCGATTGATAGCAAATAATCTGGGTATGGTCAATGACAGCGCTTGTAGCTGGTGGTACATGGTGATCAGTGACCGATTGATAGCAAGTAATCTGGGTATGGTCAACGACAGCGCTTGTAGCTGGTGGTACATGGTGATCAGTGACCGATTGATAGCAAGTAATCTGGGTATGGTCAACGACAGCGCTTGTAGCTGGTGGTACATGGTGATCAGTGACCGATTGATAGCAAATAATCTGGGTATGGTCAACGACAGCGCTTGTAGCTGGTGGTACATGGTGATCAGTGACCGATTGATAGCAAGTAATCTGGGTATGGTCAACGACAGCGCTTGTAGCTGGTGGTACATGGTGATCAGTGACCGATTGATAGCAAGTAATCTGGGTATGGTCAACGACAGCGCTTGTAGCTGGTGGTACATGGTGATCAGTGACCGATTGATAGCAAGTAATCTGGGTATGGTCAACGACAGCGCTTGTAGCTGGTGGTACATGGTGATCAGTGACCGATTGATAGCAAGTAATCTGGGTATGGTCAACGACAGCGCTTGTAGCTGGTGGTACATGGTGATCAGTGACCGATTGATAGCAAGTAATCTGGGTATGGTCAATGACAGCGCTTGTAGCTGGTGGTACATGGTGATCAGTGACCGATTGATAGCAA
>OZ024762.1:20009903-20014903 GCA_964016885.1 Eledone cirrhosa
CAGACCTAATCCTTCGCAGATAGATGCAATTAACCGATTGTCAGGAAGTGGGATTATGGAAATTAGCGCCATTCAGAAAACAAAAGAGGGGGAAAACAAGACAAGACAGCCCACTAAATCCAGAGATAGTTAGCTCATAACGTCCTGTACCACATGAAGCCACATCAGGAAAATATTCGCGAAAAGTACAAAACTGCACTATAATTGTATCACATTGAAAACTGAAATGGCAACTTTAGTTTAATGTAAATTTTCACAACAATTTGTCCACTATTTAATATTCTTTAGATTAATAAACCACGTGAAATCTCATTAACAAGACATACTTTAAGCTTTCACAACGATATCTCTACTAATAAAGATATTATAAACATTTTAATTAATAAGCTACATGAGACCACATTAACAAGATATTCTTGAAAAGTACAAAACAGCAATATGACTACATCACATTAAATATTTAAGTGTTTACTTTAATACTGTAAATTTTCACAACAATCTGTCCACTGTTAAATATACAATAAACATTTAAATGAAACCATATTAGCAAGCCATTCTTGAGAAGTATAAAACACCGCTTTGATTCCATCTCATTAAATGTTAAAATCTTTTCTTAAATATTGCAAATTTTCACAGCAATCTGTCCACTCTTAAATATATTATAAACATTTAAATTAATACAGCCACATGAAATTGCATTCGCAAGACGTTCTTGAAAAGTACAAAACAGATATATAACTACATCACATTAAATATAAAAGTCTTTATGTTAATACTGCAAATTTTCACAGCAATCTGTCCACTAGTAAAGATACAATAAACCTTTAAATTAATACAGCCACATGAAACCACATTAGCAGGACATTCTTGAAAAGTATGAAACATATATAACTACATCACATTAAATATAAAAGTCTTTATGTTAATACTGCAAATTTTCACAGCAATCTGTCCACTAGTAAAGATACTATAAACCTTTAAATTAATACAGCCACATGAAACCACATTAGCAAGACATTCTTGAAAAGTATGAAACAGATATAGAACTACATCACATTAAATATAAAAGGGCGGTGGATTGGCAGTATCAGTAGAGGGTCGGACGCCATGCTTTGCAGCAAAGAGTTACGGCCCTTTATGGTCTGAGTTCAAATCCTGCCAAGGTTAACTCTGCCTTTCATCCTTACAGGATCGATAAAATAAAGTACCAGTAATACACTGGGATAATTGCTGGCCTTGTGCCAAGAGTAGAAACAATTAAATATAAAAGTCTTTATGTTAATACTGCAAATTTTCACAGCAATCTGTCTACGAGTAAAGATACTATAAACCTTTAAATTAACACAACCAGATGAAACCACATTAGCAAGACATTCTTGAAAAGTATAAAACAATACTATGACTACATTACATTAAAACATTAAAAACAAATCTATGAGATCCGACCTTGTAGGAAGCCAGCTAAACTTACGTAGGGGTGACCCATAACGATGTATATATGTGTGTGTGTGTGTGTGTGTGTAATAGGACAGGGAGCTGGGGTGCTCATATCATTAAAACATCAAAAGATCCAACCTTGTATGAAGCCAGCTAAAGTTACGTAGGGGTGAGTAGTGACATATATGTGTGTGTATACAGGGTGGGGTGTCATATTATAACATCCTAAAACGCCTCTAAGTTCCATCGCCGTAGGAGACCAGTTAAACTTACAGAGGGGATGGGCTATATATTTCATTTTTAAAAAAAAAAGACATTTTCTTTTCATTTATCTAACATCATCATCATGTGCCAGATCTGTTCCAGATTTCAGCAGTCATAATTCCCTAGCCAGTGCTCCAGATGAGGTCACTCTTTCTCGTCCTATTTTCTTCAACGTATCTATTTGTTAGGACTGTCTGTAAATGTTGTTCTTTGTCTTCCTTGTCTCCTCATTCCAGCAATCTTACCACAAAAATTCAACTTCTCCAAACTGTCTCTTCTGTTTATGTAGCCAAAGAATTCCAATTGTTCATTTAACCCTTTCATAACTTCATTTCTAATGAAAGACCCTCTGTTTCAATTAATTAATGAAGAACATTTGAAGAATTTAGTGAAATTATTATTTATTTCATTACTAAGATAGTAACTTAATGTAAGGTTCTTATATAAAATTATGTTGGAAAATTTTAATTTCAATTGGAAACCTTTAACATGGGTGTTTTTATTTCATAGGACCAGAGCTGGTTTTGGCCGCATTGGTAACTAAAGGGTTAAACCCTTTTATGACTGCATTTCTAATGAAATACCCTCTGTTTCAATTAATTTCTGAAGAATTTTGAGCAGTTTACTAAAATTATTAATTATTTCATTACTAAGATAGTAATTTAATGTTAAAATTATGTTGGAAAATTTTAATTTCAATTGGAACCTTTACAAGGGGTCGTTTTATTTCCTAGAACCTGAGCCAGTTTTGGCCGGCTTGGTAACTAAAGGGTTTTTCATCATCATTTTTACGTCCGCTTTTCCCTGCTTGCAAGGGTGGGATGGGAACTGATTCTGGCTTGATTTCTACAGCTGGATGCCCTTCCTAACACTAACCTCATTTACAGTGAGTGCTGAGTGCATTTTTTCCGTGGCACCTCCACGACCACTTTACAGTGTGGGCTGGATGCTTTTTTTCCGTGGCGCCTACACGTCCACTTTACAGTGTGGGCTGGGTGCTTTTTTTCCGTGGCGCCTACACCTCCATTTTACAGTGAGTGCTGGGTGCTTTTTTTCCGTGGCGCCTACACGTCCACTTTACAGTGTGGGCTGGGTGCTTTTTTTCCGTGGCACCTCCACGACCACTTTACAGTGTGGGCTGGGTGCTTTTTTTCCGTGGCGCCTACACGTCCACTTTACAGTGTGGGCTGGGTGCTTTTTTTCCGTGGCACCTCCACGACCACTTTGCAGTGGAATGATAGGGACCGCAGTCCCTATCATCTCATTTCTACAGCTGAGTAAACTGGAGCAATGTGAAATAAAGTGTCTTGCTCAAGGAAACAACACATCACCCGGTCCGAGAATTGAAGTCACAACCTTTCGATTGCAAGGCCAATGCTCTAACCACTAAGCCATGTGCCTCCATTTAACTATACCAAATCTTTATTTTACTTTCTTATAACGCATCTTTATTTTTTTTCCTTTTCTTTTTTTTTTTTGTTTCCTTTAGGGGGATGCATGAGTAGCATGCGGACATGGAAGGTGGTAGCTGCCCTGCTAGGGTTCTGGCTGATCATCATGATGTACATGAGCAGCACAGTATTCCAAAATACAGATACATCACATCGTACAGAACGGCAATTACGCCATGCCATTGAAGAACTTAACAGGCTTCGCAGGCAGAATGTTGAACTGAAGCAATTGGCCACAGAACTCAAGTAAGACCCCACTTTATTTATTTATTTATTTATTTATTTATTTACTCACTCTACATGGTCTAGTGGTTAACCCTCTTTAGCAATACATTACTCTCTATTTACTATTGTATTTTCACGGTAAACACTTTATCTCACATAAATATCTCACATAAATATCAAATCTACAAGATTTTGAGATTATTTATTTTGAGAACAATACCTTATCATAAGTATGGGCAACAAATTACAGCCGGTTTGAACAGAAAGAGGTGAGAGAATTCTGGCCAGATACAGCCAGTTTAAATGCTAACGGGGTTAAAGTGTTGGAAGCCCTGGATTCAATTACTAAACCAGGTGGCATATTATGTTTAATAATAATGAAATTATTGTGTACAGTGCTCAGGTGCACTACAACTCATCAAAGGTGCATGTATAGTACATAGAATAATATACAAATGTCAGAGAAGTGAATATATGTGTACGTGTGTATGGAGGGGGAATATTAGGTGTAGTGTTGGCGAATCTCAGGAAGCATAGAGGTTTTAAAGGATGCAGTGTATCGACAGCTAACAACTGATGCAGGGAGTTTGTTCCATGCTTCAGCAACTCTGAGCGTGAAAAAATCTTTCCGAAAGTCATGGGAACTGTACTGTTTTCTGACTTTGTGGGGCATGCTCACATGTGTTAGACACATGGAAAGCAAAAAGGTACTCAGGGTTGTTGTTGGCAAGATGGTTAATAATTTTGTGGGTGTTTACCAAGTCAGTTGCCAGACGTTGGAGCTTCAATGTATCCATGCCCAGGGAAGGAAGGTGTTCAGAGTATGGCAGATGCCTGATGGAGGGTATTCGCTTGGTTGCACGTCTCTGAACAGTTTCCAGGCAGTCAATGTTCTAAGCAAGATAATGGTTCCAGACTGGTGATGGAAATTCTAAGTGTGGCCGCACCATAGCTATATACAGCTTTAAATAGATAGCTGGAGAGCGGCTGACAAAGGTCTTGCTGAGTGATGCTAAGACACCCTCGGCCTTCTTGACAATTTTAGAGACGTGCTTCGTCCAATGCAAATCGCTGCTGACAGTAATGCCCAGGTTACGTTCACAAGAAGACTTCTTGATATTAGTGTTGTGGAGGGAGTATGTGGATTCTGGGTTTTTACTCCCAAAATGCATGGTGGTGCACTTGTCCACAGCTAGCTTGAGTTGCCTGTCTGTGATCCATTGTTGCATTATGTCCAGGTCAGATTGCAGGCAAGATCTATAGTGCTCAGCATATGTCCTTTTTATATCAAGGTACAGCTTGATGTCATTTGCATATTTCAGTACTGTGGCATTCTTTAAGTTGGCATCTATGTCGTTAATATATGCCACAAACAAAAAGGGGCCAAGAACAGATCCTGTGGTACACCAGATGACATCTCATATGGTGAGGAATGCTGTCCCAGAACTGTGACTACCTCTCTTCGACTGACAATGAAGGACTTCAGCCAGTTAAAAAGATCATCCTTCACACCCATTGCAGAGAGTTTTGCCATAAGCCTTTTGTGTGGCACAGAATTAAAAGCTTTAGCAAAGTCAAGGTAAACAACATCCACCCATGAGCCACCATCAGTGATCCGGGTGA
>OZ024762.1:20019903-20029903 GCA_964016885.1 Eledone cirrhosa
ATTTCATTTTACGTCCACTTTTCCCTGCTTGCAAGGGTGGGACGGGAACTGATTCTGGCTTGATTTCTACAGCTGGATGCCCTTCCTAACACCAACCTCATTTACAGTGAGTGCTGGGTGCTTTTTTGCCGTGGCACTTCCACGTCCACTTTACAGTGAGTGCTGGGTGCTTTTTTGCTGTGTCACCTCCACGACCACTTTGCAGTGGAATGATAGGGACCCCAGTCCCTATCATCTCATTTCTACAGCTGAGTAAACTGGAGCAATGTGAAATAAAGTGCCTTGCTCAAGGAAACAACACATCACCCGGTCTGAGAATTGAACTCACAACCTTTCGATTGCAAGGCCAATGCTCTAACCACTAAGCCATGTGCCTCCATATATACATTTAATTGTTTCTACTTTTGGCACAAGGCCAGCAATTATCCAGTGCATTACTGGTACTTTATTTTATCGACCCCCGTAAGGATGAAGGACAAAGTTAACCTCGGCGGGATTTGAACTCAGAATGGCAAGGGCCGTAACTCTATGCGTCAAAGCATGGCGTCCGACCCTCTACCGATACTGCCAATCCACCACCCTAATATATATACATACACTTCAGAGGGGTAACCAAGAGGAAGAGCACCAGTGATATACACCTTATCCAGTCACAGGAAGGCCCCCAAATGGTTGATAGCTTCTGCTATCTAGGCAATTAGCAATGGAGGAGGGTGTTCTGAGAGCATAATATCTAGAATAAGGATACAATGGAAAAAGTTTAGAGAGCTACTCCCACTGTTGACCACAAAAGGTTTCTCCCTTTGTACAAAAGGACGGCTGCAAGATGCCTGTGTGCGAAGAGCAATGCTGCATGGTAGTGAAACATGGACTGTGACTGCAGAGGACATGTGAAGACGAGAGAAATGAATCAACCATGCTTCACTTGATGTGTAATGTGCAATGTAAGTGTGAGAGAAAGGCAGAGTTTGGGTAAGTTGAGGGGAAAGCTGGGTTTAAGAGGAATCTGAGGTGGTGTGCAGGAGAGAAGACTGTGTTTGTATGGACATGTGATGTGCATGAATGATGATTGCTGGGTGAAGAAATGCCAGGATATCTCAGTAGAAGGAAGCCATTGTAGAGGACAACCAAGAAAGACCTAGGAAGAGGTTGTGAGAGCTGACCTCAAATCATTGAAACTCACAGAGATGGAAATGGTGGTGGTTGTAGTAGATGTGATGGTGTTGGCAATAACGGTTTCTTATATTAGCACAAGGCCGTCAATTTTTGGGAAAGTCGATTAAATCGACCCAGTGCGTGACTGGTACATTATTGTATCGACCCCCGTAATGATGAAAGGCAAAGTTAACCTCGGCGGGATTTGAACTCAGATCATAAAGGGGCGTAACTCTATGCTGCAAAGCATGGCATCCGACCCTCTACCGATACTGCCAATCCACCGCCCTCCGGTGTTGGCAATAATGATGGTTGTGTTAGTGTTGGTTGTGATAGTGGGTGGTATAGGCTGTGGTAGCAACGGTGGTGGCTGTAGTAGAGAGGGGGGGGGGGGGGGTAGTTGTGATGGGTTATTCCCCAAAATCTCCAGCTTTCAATTCACAAACCTGACTACGGCAGATAATTCTAAATTATTAATTAATTGTTCTTTGTTTAAGTTTAATTAATTAATGATTTAGAAATAATATTTTGTCTAAATTTGGAACCTTTTTTTGTTTTGTTTTTGAGGTGGTGTGGCTGTTTCTTTGATTAACTCTTTGATGTTTTGGTGAGGGGGATGGAGTTGTTTGTGGTGATGTGAGGGTTTGTGGGTGGTGATGTGGGGATTTGTGGGTGGTGGGTGGGAGTTGCGTATGCTTGCCTGTGTGTGTTGGGTGGATTTGTGGAGAGGAGGAGCCAGGTGGGATGTTTGACAGATTTGTGGGGTAGGTGGTGGTGCTGGGTATGTGTTGGGTAAGGTTGTCTGTCTGTCTGGTGATGTTGGATGGATTTGTGGGGGGTGGGGGGTGTCAGGTGGATTTGTGTGTGGAGGGATGGGGGTTGGCTAGGTTGGGTGTGTGTGTGTGTGTGGCAGGAGTAAGTTAGTATCTGCTGTAAGTCCACATACCACTCAATATGGTAATTCCTTATAATCCATCCATGTTTAGCTACCTGGTCTATATTTCTGCCAGGTGTTGCAACCAGGTCTTGTTGATCATTTAATCATCATCATCATCATCATCATCATCATCATCATCATCATCACTGTTTTACGTCCATTTTTCCACGCTAGCATTGGTTAGACGAGTTGTCCTGTTGTGGGCAATACTAAGTCAGGTGACCATGTCTTGCTCACACAGAACTGATTAATTTATATACATATATATATATACACAGGGTGGCGCAAAAGTCCCACGGGTCGCACGTCCACCATTTGAAAGATGTAATTTTTCATAAGTAATATAGAGGTGTGACAGGGATTGACAAGCGCAAAATAATTTCCATTATGTCCTTTAAGTTGTATCAAAATTTCATGCATCAATCTGTACAATTCAGGAAGTTAATAAAAACTAAATCCCCTGTGTGACTTTTGGGTCACCCTATATATATATATATATATATTATAAAATAACAGGAGGCTGGACTGGTGTAAATCCTTGAAAGGTTTATTATACTATGATCATCTCAATGACCGGGTTCAGTATCAATCCCGTGACATCATCAGGTATTCAAAATATAACAAAGGAATATAACAGATAAAATCCATGGGGCTGAAAATCAGAGACAAGAGGACAACCGACTATTTAGCAGCTTCTACCTCAGTCGGCCGCCCTCAGTTATATTTTGTTATATTTTGAATACCTGATGATATCACCGGATTCATACTGAACCCGGTCATTGAAATGATCATTGTATAATAAACCTTTCAAGGATTTACACGAGTCCAGCCTCCTGTTATTTTATAATAATTAACTCCTACTCGCACCACCAACTACACAAATGAAGACGGGTGAGTTGCATTACGTTGAGTGCTCTCCATAATATTACATCGAGATTGACCATATGGAATGACCAGTTCTATCCAGTGGTGAACCAACAAACCTAAATAAATATATATATATATATATATATATATATATATCAATGATATTAATAAATGGAAACTATATTTATAAAATCATATTTATTCTATTATATATATTTCAAGGGTACCAAAACTTTGGTACGCTCTCATCAGATAAAATACAAAGTTTGTTTTATAAATAGTGACATACCCAGGAATCAGACCTTAACAGTTCAAGTCCGTGGTATTATACTCCAGAAAACCTGCCGAGTGCTTCAAATCTGTTATAAATATATTTGTTGAATTACCAACAAATTAAATATTTCTTTGCTTATATATATATACAATATATATATAGCTATATATATATATACAATAATATATATATATATATATAGAAGGTTATTCTTATATATATATATATATATATATATATATATATATATAAGAATAACATTAAGAAAGATGGTGATGTTACATAAATCATTTATTCATAATAATTATTTCAACGGTTCTCTCATGCAATCCAAGAGGGAACAATTGAAATAATTATGAATAAACGATTTATGTAATCACAGCATTTTTCTTAATGTTATTCTTATACTGAATCATTATCACATTGTAACTATGAATGTAGAAAGCTTTCTCCTGTTTGCTCCAAAACAATTTCTACTGAACACAATATATATATATATATATATATATATATATATATATATATATATATATATATACATCATCAAAATAGCGGCCAGAATTCTCTACCTCTTTCTGTTGAAACTGGCTGTAACTGGTCGCTCAAACTGATGTTAAGGTATTGTTCTCAAAATATATGCTTTCAAAATCTCATAGATTCGATATCATGTGAGGTAAAGCCTTTACCATGAAAATATAATAGTATATATAGAGTAATGTGAATGTTATGTGAGATATTTATGTGAGGTAAAGCCTTTACCATGAAAATATAATAGTATATATAGAGTAATGTAAATGTTATGTGAGATATTATGTGAGGTAAAGCCTTTACCATGAAAATATAATAGTATATATAGAGTAATGTGAATGTTATGTGAGATATTATGCGAGGTAAAGCCTTTACCATGAAAATATAATAGTATACATAGAGTAATGTGAGATATTATGTGAGGTAAAGCCTTTACCATGAAAATATAATAGTATATATAGAGTAATGGGAATGTTATGTGAGATATTATGCGAGGTAAAGCCTTTACCATGAAAATATAATAGTATACATAGAGTAATGTGAGATATTATGCGAGGTAAAGCCTTTACCATGAAAATATAATAGTATACATAGAGTAATGTGAGATATTATGCGAGGTAAAGCCTTTACCATGAAAATATAATAGTATACATAGAGTAATGTGAGATATTATGTGAGGTAAAGCCTTTACCGTGAACATATAATAGTATATATAAAATAATTGTTTCTACTTTTGGCACAAGGCCAGAAATTATTTCAGTACATTACTGGTACTTTATTTTATCGACCCCGTAAGGATGAAAGGCAAAGTTAACCTCGGCGGGATTTGAACTCAGAATGGCAAGGGCCGTAACTCTATGCATCAAAGCATGGCGGCCGACCCTCTGCCAGTACTGCAAAATAATGTGAATGCTAAAGGGTTAAATGTCTATTTCTCTTTCTTTTACAGGGACATCCATCTAAATCCTGTTTCCAAAGATGTTAAAAATCTACAGAAACGGCTAGAAATGGCTACTCTGGAATTAAGGGACTTGGTAGAGAAGAAAAATGTTTCTTCCATCTGTGAGTTGACACTTTCTTTCCTTTCTTTTTTTCTTTCTTTTTCCTTCTTTTGTAGTGTGTATGTATTGTATGTAGTGTGGAGTGTGTGGTGTGTGTGTGTGTATTGTTGTGTGGTGTGTGTATTGTAGTGTGTGTTTGTGTGTTGTAATGTGTTTGTGTGTGTGTATTGTAGTGTGTGTTTGTGTGTTGTAATGTGTTTATGTGTGTGTATTGTAGTGCGTGTTTGTTTGTATTGTAGTGTGTGTTTGTGTTGTAGTGTGTTTGTGTGTATTGTAGTGTGTGTTTGTGTGTTGTAGTGTGTTTGTGTGTATTGTAGTGTGTTTGTGTGTTGTAATGTGTTTGTGTGTGTGTATTGTAGTGTGTTTGTGTGTATTGTAGTGTGTGTTTGTGTGTTGTAGTGTGTTTGTGTGTATTGTAGTGTGTTTGTGTGTATTGTAGTGTGTGTTTGTGTGTATTGTAGTGTGGAATGTAGTGTGTGTTTGTGTGTATTGTAGTGTGTCTTTTTAGCTAGGTGTGTCTGTATGTAGTATGCGTGTGTGTATAGTAGTGTGTCTGTGGAGTGTGTGTGTGTGTGTGTTGTAATTGAAAGCTTTACTTTCTTTTTTCTTCTTTGAAATATAGTATAGGACTTGATTAATTGTCATATTCGCTTGTGTGTGTATATATACATATATACACACAGACACACAAACACATATATTCACATACACTCAACCATATATATATACACACACAAACACACACATATATATATATATACACATATACACACACAAACACACATATATATATACACATATACACACACAAACATATATATTCACATATACACACACGCACACACACACATATACATACACAAACACACACATATATATTTATATACACATATACACACACAAACATATATAGTCACACACACACACATATATATAATATATACACATATTCACATACACACACACACACACACATATATACACATACACACACACACGTATATATATATATATATATATATATATATATATAAGAAAATAACAGACATTTGATTTATTCATCTCATTTTTTTTTTACTTTTGTTATTAGTTTTATTATTATTATTATTATTATTATTATTATTATTATTATTGAAACCATTATTGTTGTTATTTTATGTTTATTTTCCCTTGAACCAAACTTTATATGGATTTATTTATTATTCATTTATTTGTTCATTTGTTCATTTATTTAAATTTTAATTCCTGTATCTAGGCAACAGTTATTCTGGTGGACTAGTCAGTCTAGCCCAACATAGAGGCAAATACTGACAAAAAGTTTGGTGATTCTCTTATGTTTCAAAACTAAGTTAATTCATCTTCAACATCTTCCATTTTCACTTCATTTTCACTGAAGACTGGCAGTATCGGTAGAGGGTCGGACGCCATGCTTTGACATATAGAGCTACGGCCCTTGCAAATTCTGAGTTCAAAACCCCGCCGAGGTTAACTTTGCCTTTCATCCTTACGGGGTCGATAGGGGACTGGCAGTATCGGTAGAGGGTCGGACGCCATTCTTTGACATATAGAGCTACGGCCCTTGAAAATTCTGAGTTCAAAACCCCGCCGAGGTTAACTTTGCCTTTCATCCTTACGGGGTCGATAGGGGACTGGCAGTATCGGTAGAGGGTCGGACGCCATTCTTTGACATATAGAGCTACGGCCCTTGAAAATTCTGAGTTCAAAACCCCGCCGAGGTTAACTTTGCCTTTCATCCTTACGGGGTCGATAGGGGACTGGCAGTATCGGTAGAGGGTCGGACGCCATTCTTTGACATATAGAGCTACGGCCCTTGAAAATTCTGAGTTCAAAACCCCGCCGAGGTTAACTTTGCCTTTCATCCTTACGGGGTCGATAGGGGACTGGCAGTATCGGTAGAGGGTCGGACGCCATTCTTTGACATATAGAGCTACGGCCCTTGCAAATTCTGAGTTCAAATCCCGCCTAGGTTAACTTTGCCTTTCATCCTTACGGGGTCGATAGTGGATTGGCAGTATCGGTAGAGAGTCGGACACCATGCATTGAAGCATAGAGTTACGTCCCTTTATGATCTGAGTTCAAATCCCGCCGAGGTTAACTTTGCCTTTCATCCTTACGGGGTCGATAAAATAAAGTACCAGTAATGCACTGGGGTAATTGCTGGCCTTGTGCCAACAGTAGAAACAATTATTATTATTATTATTAGTAGTAGTTGTTGTAGTAGCAGCAGCTGTAGTGGTGGTGGTGGTAGTAGAAGTAGCTGTAGTAGTAGTAGTGGTGGTGGTGGTAGTAGCAGCAGCAGCAGTGATGGTGGTAGCAGCAGTAGTAGTAGTAGTAGTAGTAGCGGCGGTGGTGGTGGTGGTGGTGGTAGCAGCAGCAGCAGCTGTTATGGTAGTAGTAGTAGTAGTAGTAGTAGTTGTAGTAGTAGCAGTGGTGGTAGTGGCAGTAGTAGTAGTAGTAGTAGTAGCAGTGGCAGTGGTAGTAGTAGTAGTAGTAGTAGTAGTTGTAGTAGTAGCAGTGGTGGTAGTGGTAGTAGTAGTAGTAGTAGTAGTAGCAGTGGTAGTGGTAGTAGTAGTAGTATTCTCTTGACATTCAATCACTGGTCACTATGGAAATGTCCGTCTGCCATGTTTGTTTGGTTTTTTTACTTTTTTCTTCTAAATTTGGTGAAAATAATTCCATTCCTACTTTAGAAGCAAATGCCATCTTTCAATCTCTCATACCTCGGACTGATCCCACATTCTGGCAATTTCTAAAATAAATTAAAGGCACGGGAGGGGGGGGGGGGGTGGAGGGAGGAAAAGGGGGGGAACTTTTCTTTCTGAGAAATGGGGAAAAAAATTTGATTTTCCTTCACCCGCACCACACTTCCTCTTTCACCACTGTCACATTAACCACCATCATCACATCAACCATAACCTCAACCATAACCTCAACCATCACCTCCACCTCAACAACCATCACCACTACCTCCACCACCACAACCGCCATCATCTCCACCACCACCACCACCTCCTCAACCACGACCACAACCACCTCCACTACCACCACCACCACCACTACCACCTCAACAACCATCACGTCACCTCAATCACCAACAACACCACCGCCACCACCACAACCGTCATCATCTCCACATTGCCACCACTTCAACAACCACCACCCCCTCAACCTCAATCACCACCACCACCACCACCACCACCACCTCAATCACCACCACCACCATCACCACCACTATCACCAACAACACCACCACCGTCACCACCATCACCATCACCACTATCACCAACACCATCACCACCACTATCACCAACACCATCACCAACACCACCACCACCACTATCACCAACAACACCACCACCGCCACCACCATCACCATCACCACTATCACCATCACCACCACTATCACCAACACCATCACCACCACTATCACCAACACCACCACCAACACCACCACCACTTCCACCGCCATCACCAGCTAAACACATCATTCTGCTGTGCTTTTGTGATTCTTCATTTTCACTTCAGTAGAGAGACAATGTTAGACTGTACAACAGACACAATAGGATATATCTTGCTATTTCTCTTGTGATTGTAAGGAAAGGTATTGGTTTGGTGGTGTGATGGTGGTGTGGTGGTGTGATGGTGGTGTGGTCTTGTAATGGTATGGTAGTATGGTGGTGTGGTGGTGTGGTGGTATGGTCTTGTAATGGTATGGTGGTATGGTCTTGTAATGGTATGGGTGGTATGGTCTTGTAATGGTATGGTAGTATGGTTTTGTAATGGTGTGGTCTTGTAATGGTATGGTGGTGTGATGGTGGTATGGTGGTGTGGTGGTATGGTTTTGTAATGGTATGGTAGTATGGTGGTGTGATGGTGGTATGGTTTTGTAATGGTGTGGTCTTGTAATGGTATGGTAGTATGGTGGTGTGGTGGTATGGTCTTGTAATGGTATGGTGGTATGGTCTTGTAATGGTATGGTAGTATGGTGGTGTGGTGGTATGGTCGTATGGTCTTGTAATGGTATGGTGGTGTGGTGGTATGGTCGTATGGTCTTGTAATGGTATGGTGGTGTGGTGGTGTAGTGGTATGGTCATGTAATGGTATGTTGGTACACAATAAGAGAAAGAAGAATGTATTTTTCACTGACCAGTGACAGACATACCTTGTAAAGTATCTGACTGTTCACTTCTGATTGGACAGTTTTGATATAGATGGACTACTGATTGTTATAGCACTCTCTCTCTCTCTCTCTCTCCCTCTCCCTCTCCCTCTCTCTCTCTATATATATATATGTATATATATTAGATAGCTCTTCTTAATTGATATAGATGGTATAGTGATTGTTATAGCTCTCTCTCTCTCTCTCTCTCTCTCTCCATTCTTTGGCACATATCTCAGGTCACCATCTTGATTTGTCTTGTTCTTCAGACTTGGAATAAAAGTTTTATAACTGTAACCCCTACCCCCCCCCCCCTCCCTCAGCTCCTCAAACCCATTCCCACCACTCACACATCTCCCCAAACTCCTCCCCCTACCCCCTCAGATCAAACTCCTCCTCTACCCCTTCGTGTCCCCAAACTCCTCCTCCTACCTCCTCATCTCAAACTCCTCATCTACCCCATCATCTCCTCAAACCCCTCCTCTCTACCTTCGTCACCTCAGGTCCATATATGGCTCCTGGTTGATATTTTACATATAAAGACCATTTTTCTTCCCTAGAAAAGAAATGAAGTTAAAAATGTGAACATCTGGTTGGCTTAAGTAACATTGGAAAAATTTAAAATATTTGTCTGTGTGTTTTTATCATTCCTAGAGCACCTATTATTGTAGCTATTATTTCAGTTTTCATTTTTGCAAATTCGAGTTATTTCTATCTCTAGATCTTTATATTTAGAGTTTCTTTATTTCCTTGGAAGATATATTCTCATCTGTGGCGATAGATTCATCTATTAGAAGGAAATCTTTTTTTCCTTTGTGGTCTTTGACTATAATGTCTGGTCAGTTGGCTTTGATCTCTCTGTCTGTATGTATTGGCATTTATTATTATTATTATTATTATTATAATAATGATCTGAGTTCAAATTGATCTGAGTTCAAATCCCGCCGAGGTTGACTTTGCCTTTCATCCTTACGGGGTCGATAAAATAAAGTACCAGT
>OZ024762.1:20044903-20047403 GCA_964016885.1 Eledone cirrhosa
ACCAGATTCAGATATATATGTAAACCAAGCCATGCCAACAATGAATTCCATTAACCCTTTTGTTACCATTTTTTTTCAAATGAAAGACACTTTCTATGGTTTTCAAATAATTTTGAACAGAATCAAGAACTTGGAGTGATTTAGTAATTTAACTAACTTTCTCATTGTTAAGCTGGTGTTTGGAGCATAACATAACAATGGTTCGTATTTAAAATAATTGTTTCTACGTTAGGCACAAGGCCAGCAATTACCCAGTGCATTACTGGTACTTTATTTTATCAACCCCTGTAAGGATGATAGGCAAAGTCAACCTCGGCGGGATTTGAACTCAGATCGTAAAGAGACGTAACTCTGTGCTGGAAAGCATGGCGTCCGACCCTCTACCGATACTGCCAATCCACCACCCTGATGATGATGATGATGATAAATTTTTTCTTAACCACAAAGGGTCCACATCAGTAAAAACCTTATGACAGTACAGGACGAAAACATAGTGTGTCTATGTGTGTGTTCGTGTGTAATAATGATAATTGTTTCTACTTTAGGCACAAGGCCAGCAATTATCCCCAGTACATTACTGGTACTTTATTTTATCGACCCTGTAAGGATGAAAGGCAAAGCTAACCTCGGCGGGATTTGAACTGAAAATGTAAATAAAGGGCCATAGATCTATGCTTCAAAGTATGGTGTCTGGCGCTCTACCGATTCTGCCAAATCTAAAATAATGATGGAAGGTCATTACCATGTTTCTAATGAATGGCACTGCCTATGATTTTTGATGCACCCAATGCACTCTGTAAACTGGTAGTGCTGGTGCCACAATAAAATGTCCCCAGTACCCCCAGTAAAGAGGTAGTGCTGGTGCCACAATAAAATGTCCCCAGTACCCCCAGTAAAAAGGTAGTGCTGGTGCCACAATAAAATGTCCCCAGTACCCCCAGTAAAAAGGTAGTGCTGGTGCCACAATAAAATGTCCCCAGTACCTCCAGTAAAGAGGTAGTGCTGGTCCCACAACAAAAGGTTCCCAGTACCACCAGTAAAAAGGTAGTGCTGGTCCCACAACAAAAGGTTTCCAGTACCCCCAGTAAAAAGGTAGTGCTGGTCCCACAACAAAAGGTTCCCAGTACCCCCAGTAAAAAGGTAGTGCTGGTCCCACAATAAAATGATAATGAAGGTGAAGATGACATAACTCTGAAGATGATGGTGATGGTAATGATATTGTTGCTGATGATAATGATGATGATGTTGTTGATGTTGATGTTTGTGATGATGATGATAATGATGATGATGATGATGATGATGACTATGACAACAACGATGTTGATGATGATGACGACGAATATGTTGATGACCTGGTGGTGATGATGACAACAGCAATGATGATTATGATGATGATGATGATGATTATATTGATGACGACGAATATAATGATAATTGTTTCTACTTTTGGCACAAGGCCAGCAATTACCCCAGTGCATTACTGGTACTTTATTTTATATAATGATAATGATAATGATAATCACCTCTATCTTTTTCTTCTTCATCTTCTTCTTACAGCATACTCTAATTATTTTGATGATGACGAATATAATGATAATAATAATCACCTCTATCTTTTTATTCTGCTTCTTCTTCTTCTTCTTTTTCTTCTTCTTCTTCTTCTTACAGCATGCTCTAACACCCCTTCGTCAGTCCATGAAGAACTTGGCAGAAAGTTAGAGAATGACATTGTGGAATTCTGGTATTACCTGAAATTTTCCATGAAACGAATGCATGACTTGGCCAATGGAAATTCTGTGCTAATCAACAAGTTGGATGAAGTTCTTACCAATGGCCTTGAATACAAAAGGTAGGGAAGCAATTTACCTGTATTCCTACTCTCACCTGTGTAATTCTTCCTCCGCTAATATGTATCTGTGAAGGCGCGTGGCTTAGTGGTTAGAGCATTGGGCTCGCAATTGAAAGGTTGCGAGTTTGATTCTCGGACCGGTTGATGTGTTGTGTCCTTGAGCAAGGCCCTTTATTTCTCGTTGCTCCAGTTTACTCAGCTGTAGAAATGAGTTGCGATCCTGCCAAATCAATGGGTGGCAGTAGTTGCTGCTGCACGCATCGAAAGACTGGTGTAGTGGTTCTGAGAACAATGTGACTTTGCAGATGATCAATGCAAATTGACAAGGGAAAGGCGCTCCCGCTTGAGTTAGAAGAGAACTATTGACCTTCAGGAGAAGCAGTGACCCCTGATTGTATTCAGCAACTGAAACAGATATGAAGTACACCAAATCCAATACTCCTAGGGACGGCCCTGGTTCTTCTTATTTGCGAGTGTAAACTCAGCCAGATTAGATTAGATTATGTATCTCTTTGGGTTTTTTATCAATTTGTTTCTTATTTTCTTATTTACATCTGAATTGAGAAAGGGATATGAGGAAGAAATGACCCCAGTATTACACTGGTATTTTTATCAACCTTGAATGGTTGAAAGGCAAAGTTGACCATGGCG
>OZ024762.1:20054903-20057403 GCA_964016885.1 Eledone cirrhosa
TATATATATATATATATATATATATATATATATATATATATATACATATATATATATATATATATACATATATATATATATATACATATATATATACATATATATATATATATAATCATATGTATATATATATAATCATATATATATATATATATATATACATATATATATGATCTATATGAATTTACACTGTAAGTTTTATATCACAAATGTATCATATGATACTCTACTACAATGTTACATGTGTATAAATATATATATGTATATGTGTGTGTATATATGTATATTCACACACACTCACAAATACCTACATACATATACACACACATACATACATATATATGTATTCTTGTTTATGGAGAGAAAGAGTTAATTTGTAATGTCATTATATAAGCTCTCTCTCACACACACAAACACACACATACACACACATACACTCACATACACACACTCACAGACACAAAGTATATTAGCCAAAAGAAAAGGACCATAGTGTCTGGGTTTTGGGGTTTGGGATGAGGATATATTTTATTTTTCTGAGTTCTGGAACTGTATTTTGACATATTGATTAATGTAGGTCTGTTACCATTTTGACAAGTCTTGCAATTCCAACTTTGCTATTAATCCCATCTTTCATTACAATCTTCTACTAGCAATTTCACAGAAAACATCACAATAACTACTACCGCCACTACTACTACAAACATAATTTCTAATTTTGCCACAAGGCCAGCAATTTTGCGGGTTTGGAAAGCCAATTATACGTGGGTTAGCTAAAAAGTTCATAGGCTCACCAAGATACTCTCATGGAATGACCAAATGTGGTTTATTTTTCAGCCTAGTCTTCAGAAAAAAACAATGTAGTTATTAATAAGAATAGTTGAAATTAATGCATGGAAGATTTCACAGCAAATTCATAGGCTGACCAAGATACTCTCATGGAATGACCAAATGTGGTTTATTTTTCAGCCTAGTCTTCAGAAAGAAACAATGTAGTTATTAATAAGAATAGTTGAAATTAATGCATGCAAGATTTCACAGCAAGTTCATAGGCTGACCAAGATACTCTCATGGAATGACCAAATGTGGTTTATTTTTCAACATAGTACCTGGAAAGGAACAATACAATTATTAATAAGAATAGTTGAAATTAATGCATGCAAGATTTCACAGCAAGTTCATAGGCTGACCAAGATACTCTCATGGAATGACCAAATGTGGTTTATTTTTCAACATAGTCCCTGGAAAGAAACAATACAATTATTAATAAGAATAGTTGAAATTAATGCATGCAAGATTTCACAGCTCTAGCATCACTCCTTCAAAGTGAGCCTATGAATTTTTCATCTCACCCTTATATATAGGAGGTGGCAGGAAAATGTTTCCAGACTAGATCTGTAGCATGCCAACACATGGTTGTGTGCAGAGTGAGGGCTAGCAGTGACTTTCATGCGCCAGTGTGCCAAGTGACATCACTGTGTTCACTTCGCTAGTTGTGAAATTTGTGTTTTTGTGATCATATGTATGCTGTAGCCCGTGATTTTGTCATGAACAGGAAGTTGGAACAAAGAGCCAATGTGAAATTTTGTGTTCAACTTGGGAAGTCTGCTACAGAGACACTGAGCATGCTTCAGCAAGTTTATGGTGACAAGACAATGGGTCGTACGCAATGTTTTAAGTGGTACAAGCACTTCAAAAGTGGAAGGACGTCCCTGGAAGATGACAAGCAATCTAGAAGACCTGCCACGAGTCTTCTCTGGAAATATGGAGAAAATTAATCAGTTTCTACTTGAAGATTGTCGTAGGACATCATCATCATCATCATTTAATGTCTATCTTCCATGCTAACATGGGTTTAGACGGGAATTGTCCTACTTGAGGCAAGATTGGTCGGGTGACCATGTCTCGCTCGTATAGGGCTGTCTGGCAGGTTTTCTACGGCTGGATGCCCTTCCTAACACCAACCACGTTTACAGTGTGGAACTGGGAGGTTTTTACGTGTTACCTACACAGCGCGGAGTGAGTGTTTTTTTTTGTAGTGACACCTACATGACCTCATTTATTTTGGACTGGATGTTGTGGTACTAACATAAATTTACAGAGAAAGGGGGTGGAGTTGGTGGGAGTGAGGAGTGGGGTGGAGTAGGGGTAGTGGGATGGGGGTGTATACTTGGTTAAGAGGTGCCTACTGACTGTAGGCTTCGCTTTGGCACAATCAATGATATTGCTGATGTTATTGTTCTGTCGTATGAGTCTGTGTAGGTAAACCTAACATCTGAATTGAACATGCAGCGTGTCTCTGCCAAGTTTGTCCCCTACCTGCTGACCTCAGAGCAGAGAGAACATTGAGTCAAAGACTATCAAGATCTCTGTCAGCAAGATCTGCTGATGACCCATCCTTCATGTTGAGGATCATCTCTGGTGATGAGAGTTGGGGCTCCACCAGATTTTAAAATACCCGAGAAACACTGCATCTCAATATGGAGTCCCTACGACTCGC
>OZ024762.1:20064903-20084903 GCA_964016885.1 Eledone cirrhosa
CACCCTCTCTTACTTTCTCTATCCCTCTACGTCAACCCCTCTCTCTCTCCCTCCCTCTCTCTCTCTCTCTCTCTCTCAATCCTCCTCTCATCAACCTCTCTCTCTTCCTCTACGTCAACCCCCCTCTCTCTCTATATATATATATAACTCAATCCTCCTCTCATCAGCCCTTCTCTCTCTCTCTCTCTCTCTCTCTCTCTCTCTCTCAATCCTCCTCTCATCAGCTCTTCTCTCTCTCTCTCTCTCTCTCTCTCTCTCTCAATCCTCCTCTCATCAACCCCCCTCTCTATATATATATATATATAACTCAATCCTCCTCTCATCAGCCCTTCTCTCTCTCTCTCTCTCTCTCTCTCTCAATCCTCCTCTCATCAGCTCTTCTCTCTCTCTCTCTCTCTCTCTCTCTCAATCCTCCTCTCATCAACCCCCCTCTCTCTATATATATATATATAACTCAATCCTCCTCTCATCAGCCCTTCTCTCTCTCTCTCTCTCTCTCTCTCTCTCTCAATCCTCCTCTCATCAACCCCCCTCTCTCTCTATATATATATATAACTCAATCCTCCTCTCTTCTCTCTCTCCATTTCAGGACCTTGATCACTGATATTGAAAAACTGCGTGGTGTTGATGGCCTTGACCAGTGGCGGAAGAAAGAATCACTTGCCCTGGCTGATTTGGTGCAGAGACGGTTACAGTTTTTACAGGTAAATATTGTGTTGAGTGTCCCACCTAACCCCCTACTACCACCTAACCACCCTCACTACTACATGTTGAGTGTTCCACCTAACCACCCCCACTACCACCTTATCACCCCCACTCCCCACTACCACATGTTGAGTGTTCCACCTAACCCCCTACTACCACCTTATCCCCCCCCCACCACCACCACATGTTGAGTGTTCCACCTAACCCCCTACTACCACCTTACCACATGTTGAGTGTTCCACCTTTCCACCCCACTACCGAACGATGACTTTTCCACCTTACCACACCCACAACCAAATTGACATCAGGGTATTTAGCGTCCCTTCCACCCACCCTGCTCCCAAGAAGTGGATTAAGCTTGCTTAGGGTGGATGGCAGGGGGGAGGGAGGCTTGACATTGGCTGAAAATTGACACCAGGGTATTTAGTGTTTCCCCGCCCCCTACTCCCAACAGGTGGATTAAGCTTGTTTAGGGTGAGTAGGAGGTTGACACTGGCTGAAAATTGACATCTGGGTATTCAGTGTGTGTTCCCCACCCCCTACTCCCAATGGGTGTATTAAGCTTGCTTAGGGTGGGTGACATAGGCTGAAACTATACCCCGGGATATTCAATGTTCCCTCACCCCCATCCACTTCCAAATCGTGGCTTAACCTTTAGGTGGCTGAATTGTTTTATGAATTACTTCCCTTGATACTGTATTATCTATTAAGGGGAGATTACTCTGTCTGCATTATAGTTAAGTTTACCCAGAGGAGGAAAAGGGAAGGGTCTGGCTGAAAATTTATGTTGGGTAGTAGTAATCAGTGTTTCCCCTCCTTCTGTCACACACATACCCCACCAACTTTCCCCCCACATACTCCTAATGGGTAGGGTTGAACGTAGGGTGCTTTAGAAGGTGGGGGTATTTGGCTGGGATTTGAACACAGACTATGCAGAGAAACCAGAATAAGTACCTCACAAACCATTCTACCAACTTTCCCCCCACATACTCCTAATGGGTAGGGTTGAACGTAGGGTGCTTTAGATGGTGGGGGTGGTGGTATTTGGCTGGGATTTGAACACAGACTATGCAGAGAAACCAGAATAAGTACCTCGTAATCCATCCCACCAACTTTCCCCCACATACTCCTAATGGGTAGGGTTGAACGTAGGGTGCTTTAGATGGTGGGGGTGGTGGTATTTGGCTGGGATTTGAACACAGACTATGCAGAGAAACCAGAATAAGTACTTCACAATCCACCCCACCAACTTTCCCCCCACATACTCCTAATGGGTAGGGTTGAACGTAGGGTGCTTTAGAAGGTGGTGGTGGTGGTATTTGGCTGGGATTTGAACACAGACTATGCAGAGAAACCAGAATAAGTACCTCACAATCCATCCCACCAACTTTCCCCCCACATACTCCTAATGGGTAGGGTTGAACATAGGGTTCTTTAGAAGGTGGGGGTGGTGGTATTTGGCTGGGATTTGAACACAGACTATGCAGAGAAACCAGAATAAGTACCTCACAAACCATCCCACCAACTTTCCCCCCACATACTCCTAATGGGTAGGGTTGAACGTAGGGTGCTTTAGATGGTGGGAGTGGTGGTATTTGGCTGGGATTTGAACACAGACTATGCAGAGAAACCAGAATAAGTACCTCACAAACCATTCTATCCGACATCCGAACAACTCTGACATTTCGCTGTCTTAGATTTAGAATTATTATTATTTTTTTTAAATCAAAACCTGTGTGGGGGTGGGGTGGAGGGGTGGGAGTCTGAAGAGGTGTGTTGATGGTGTTGGCGGAGTCTGAAGTGTGGGGGGGGGGATGTTGGTGGAGTCTGAAGAGGTGGTGTTGGTGGAGTCTGAAATGGTGGTGTTGGTGGAGTCTGAAATGGTGGTGTTGGTGGAGGCTGAAGTAGGAGGTGTTGGTGCAGTCTGAAGTGGGGGCATTGGTGGAGGCTGAAGTAGAGCGTTAAATTAGATATTGCTTATGAGATAAATTTAATTGAAGGTCAAATAATTTAATTAACTTCCAGTGCTTATGTATAAATTAATTAGAAAACTCAGTTTTATAATTTCATATATATATTAATAGGATTTCACAATTTATTAAGTCAGATAAATCACGATTGATATTTATTTATTTATTATTATTATTATTATTATCATTATTATCATTGTTGTTATTGTTATTATTGTTGTTGTTATTGTTGTTGATGTTGATGTTGTGTATGTTTGTGTGTAATTATATTTTTATAAAATATGTCAAAATTTATTTAAATTTCTACAATAGATTCTTGCAGAAATATGGTTTAGTATATTTGAAGTGGCATGTAGAGTTAGGTAGCCTTCTATTTTGATATATATATATATATATGTGTGTGTGTGTGTGTGTGTGTTTGTTATTTGAGTTACACACAGTATATATATATATATATACATATATATATATTGTTATACTTTGGGAGGGTCATGTTGCCAATAAGAAACACACGCACCAGTTGCTTTCACTTCAATTTATTATAATAAATTTAGGAATTTATAAATTTCTGGTTGGTTGGTTGGTTCCACAACCAGATAGTTGTTTATATATATATATATATATATATATATAAACAACTATCTGGTTGTGGAACCAACCAACCAACCAGAAATTTATAAATTCCTAAATTTATTATAATAAATTGAAGTGAAAGCAACTGGTGCGTGTGTTTCTTATTGGCAACATGACCCTCCCAAAGTATCACAATATCGGTTTCAACACACGATTTCAGATAAAGAATCTTGCTAAACAAATTCAGAAACGATATATATATATATATAAATGAAAATAGAGAAATTAATGTAAGCACGAAGCCAACAGTAATTCAGACATATAAGTGACTATTACGTCAAGATGAAAAATATTTAACGTCAGATATGGGAAAATAATTTAATCCCAATTCAAAACAGGTCAAGACCAGAAATTTATATATATATGTATATATATATATATATATATATGTATATATAATATATAAGGTCAAAAGATGGTTAAATGAGTTCCATGTATTTTATTATGCGCATTTCAAAAACAAATATCATCATGCAATAACATTTGTGTTTTCATCAGATAAAATAGGAAGACATGATATGAAGGTTAAAAAACACTTGTGGATAGTGCAGTTTTAAATCAGCAACATGGAACTCATTTAACCATCTTTTGACCTTATATATTATGTATACTCCAGTCCTACAAACTATAGAGTGCTTCTTATCCGATATCTGCATTGCTTTATTGTACTACAATAAAACTCACCTCCTACATATATGTATATATATATATATATATATATATATATATATATATATATATACACACATATATATGTAGAAGTTATATTTAATTTGTTGGGATACAACAAGCAAATATTTTTATAACTGATATAAAGCACTCAACAAATTATTGGAGTAAAAATTGGTGTCCTTGAAATATGTATAATGAAATAAATATGGTTTTATAAATATAGTTTCCATTTGTTAATATATTATATACATATGTATATATATATATGTATATATACATATGTATGTATGTATGTGTGAAGAGATGTCAACATTAATAGACCTGTTATCTATATATGTGAAACAGAGAATGTTTGTCTGTTTGTCTCCCTAAAACTTGAGAACCACCCAACCGATTGTTTTCAAACTTTACACATGTAATACTTATGGTCCTGTGAGTGTTTTGAGCAAAAAGAATTTCTAATTTTCAATGCCTCAATGCCCTACGGAGCGCATTAGGCGATTTCTCTCTATACCTCTTAGTCTCTCTTTTTTTAGATAGATACATAGATATAACGCTGCGCCCTTATAATATCTGTCTGTATGCCTGGCTGTCTGCATTATGACATTATGACGTAGTTGTGTGTGTGTATATATGTATATATAGTATGTAACGTTTTTCAAAATATTTACTTCTGCATTCACAGATTGATTTATTTTAGTTTCAAAAGATCCCGTTATATATATATGAATGTATGTATAGTATATTTGATAATGTACTGTATGTTTATTTAAAAACATTTTGAAGACCATTCGCTACGAGTTTTAAAGTAGTGACTACATCACTTACTTGGTCTCGGCAAGTTGCTTCCCTTTCCTTTTGCCGAGACCAAGTAAGTGACGTAGTCACTTCTTTACAACTCATAGCGAATGGTCTTCAAAATTGTTTTAAAATAAACATACATTATATTTTCAAATGCACTATACATACATTCATACATACATCGCTATTTCAGGGTACCAATACTAATATATATATATATATATATATATATATATATATATATATAGAGAGAGAGAGAGAGAGAGAGAGAGAGAGAGAGAGGTACATGGCTTAGTGGTTAGAGCATTGCCCTTGCAATCGAAAGGTTGTGAGTTCAATTCTCAGACCGGGTGATGTGTTGTTTCCTTGAGCAAGACATTTTATTTCACATTGCTCCAGTTTACTCAGCTGTAGAAATGAGATGATAAGGACTGGGGTCCCTATCATTCCACTGCAAAGTGGTCGTGGGGGTGCCGCGGCAAAAAGGCACCATGCACTCACTGTAAATGAGGTTGGTGTTAGGAAGGGCATCCAGCTGTAGAAATCAAGCCAGAATCAGTTCCCGTCCCACCCTTGCAAGCAGGGAAAAAGCGGATGTAAAATGAAATGATGATGATGATGATGATATATATATATATATATATATATATATATATATACATATATATATATATATATATATATATAAAATAAAATAAATAAGTCAAATATTTAAAATTTGGCTTCGTTTATTACTGCTATATATATTTCGGTGACATCCATCTTTATATATATATATATAGTAAGGAGACCACGAGTCTGGTTAGATATCAAGTCTGGTACAATCAATACTGATTGTACCTTGAGTCGATCAACCATGAAACACATGTCAAACATGAAAAATTCTGGGCTAAAATGTCCTTCATAATATTTCACACAAATCACTCTCTGCAAGCTTTCTTTGATCAACCTCTTCTCTCCATCAGTGACTGTGTGTGAGTCTATGTGTATATGTATGTGTGTGTGTGTGTGTGAGTGCATGTGTGTGCATGTGTGTGTATGCATATTTATATGTGTGAGCGTGCATTTTTGCATGTGTGTGTGTGTGTGTGTGTGAATATGTATGTGTAAGTTTGTTTCTGTATGTATAGGCGTATGGGCATATGTATGTGTGTGAATGTGTTTATGCATGTATGTGTACTGAGAGCGTGTGTGTGCACGTGTGTGAATGTATGTGAGTGTGTTTGTGCATGTGTGAGTGTATGTGCATATGTGTGTGTGTGTATGTGGAACAGTGAACGATTGTTTTAGTTGTTGTACCAAGCTTATTTTCCCTGTCCACTGAACTGTAAAGACATTATAGAGAGATTCCTTCAAGATCTAGAAAGCTGTACAGAAGATAAGTTGACAGTTTGGAATCAAAGCAGTGAGTGACAGGCGTTAAATGAAACAATACCTAAACATACTATGTAGTCAGGGTTGATGACTTTGCTAGACAAATAACTCCACATTGCAACACAAACACACCCACATGTGTATATCATCATCATCATTTTACACCCGCTTTTCCCTGCTTGCAAGGGTGGGGCGGGAACTGATTCTGGCTTGATTTATACAGCTGGATGCCCTTCTTAACACCAACCTCATTTACAGTGAGTGCTGGATGGTTTTTTGCTGTGGCACCTCCACCACCACTTTGCAGTGGAATGATAGGGACCCCAGTCCATATCATCTCATTTCTACAGCTGAGTAAACTGGAGCAATGTGAAATAAAGTGTCTTGCTCAAGGAAACAACACATCACCCGGTCTGAGAATTGAACTCGCAACCACTAAGCCATGTGCCTCCATGTATATATATATATATATATATAACGAAGGATGTATGGTAAGGAACCAGATGGACCATAATGCACCAGAGTACTCAATACTTAGGGTAGTAGAGTGGGTAATAGGAAAATGTTCAAGACCCCGACGGCAGAGCTCAAGCCATTTCGACGACTATTTCTGAAATAGCCATTGAAACGGCTTGAGCCTGTTATTATTACTCCAAGAAACCTTTGATGAGATGCAACCTTATAGGAAGTCAGCTAAACCTCCATAGGTGTGGGCTGTAAGAACCACATGGCAAGACTGGGGCCACTTTCATTAAAACGCTCATGCAAACTCATAGAATGAGCTGTAAACCACATGATAGGACTGAGGCCCTTATCATTAACCCCCCACAACCTTAAATGTGGCTAACTAAACTTATACATGTGTAAGCTATAAAAACAACATGACAGGACAGAGTCCTCTATCATTAAAACCAGCCAAGAAAGCTCCTATGGCCCTAGCTAAACCTAAATAGGTGTCAGCTGTAACAACATGATTGGGCTAAGTCCTCTTTCATTAATACCCCATGAAAGCTCCTATGGCCCTAGCTAAACCTAAATAGGTGTCAGCTGTAACAACATGATTGGGCTAAGTCCTCTTTCATTAATACCCCATGAAAGCTCCTATGGCCCTAGCTAAACCTAAATAGGTGTCAGCTGTAACAACATGATTGGGCTAAGTCCTCTTTCATTAATACCCCATGAAAGCTCCTATGGCCCTAGCTAAACCTAAATAGGTGTCAGCTGTAACAACATGATTGGGCTAAGTCCTATTTCATTAATACCCCATGAAAGCTCCTATGGCCCTAGCTAAACCTAAATAGGTGTCAGCTGTAACAACATGATTGGGCTAAGTCCTATTTCATTAATACCCCATGAAAGCTCCTATGGCCCTAGCTAAACCTAAATAGGTGTCAGCTGTAACAACATGATTGGGCTAAGTCCTCTTTCATTAATACGCCCATGAAAGCTCCTATGGCCCTAGCTAAACCTAAATAGGTGTCAGCTGTAACAACATGATTGGGCTAAGTGCTCTTTCATTAATACCCCCATGAAAGCTCCTATGGCCCTAGCTAAACCTAAATAGGTGTCAGCTGTAACAACATGATTGGGCTAAGTGCTCTTTCATTAATACCCCCATGAAAGCTCCTATGGCCCTAGCTAAACCTAAATAGGTGTCAGCTGTAACAACATGATTGGGCTAAGTGCTCTTTCATTAATACCCCTATGAAAGCTCCTATGGCCCTAGCTAAGCCTAAATAAGTGTCAGCTGTAACAACATGATTGGGCTAAGTGCTCTTTCATTAATACCCCCATGAAAGCTCCTATGGCCCTAGCTAAACCTAAATAGGTGTCAGCTGTAACAACATGATTGGGCTAAGTGCTCTTTCATTAATACCCCCATGAAAGCTCCTATGGCCCTAGCTAAACCTAAATAGGTGTCAGCTGTAACAACATGATTGGGCTAAGTGCTCTTTCATTAATACCCCCATGAAAGCTCCTATGGCCCTAGCTAAACCTAAATAGGTGTCAGCTGTAACAACATGATTGGGCTAAGTCCTCTTTCATTAATACCCCCATGAAAGCTCCTATGGCCCTAGCTAAACCTAAATAGGTGTCAGCTGTAACAACATGATTGGGCTAAGTGCTCTTTCATTAATACCCCCATGAAAGCTCCTATGGCCCTAGCTAAACCTAAATAGGTGTCAGCTGTAACAACATGATTGGGCTAAGTGCTCTTTCATTAATACCCCTATGAAAGCTCCTATGGCCCTAGCTAAACCTAAATAGGTGTCAGCTGTAACAACATGATAGAACCTAGTCCTCTTTATCATTAAAACTGCGGTAGAAACCTTATTGATTACCAAATACACCTGCATAGGTGTGAGCTATAGATTTAATTATTACTGTTATTGTTGTTGGTATTATTTCCTCATTGAGAATGTAAGAACCAGTAGGTCAGCTAGTATTGACCAGATATGTCTGACACCCTGCTCTGTCAATATTCTATATCGATGAAACAATTGTCGCTGCTGTATTTGTGTTGATCTAGAAATGAGTGGGTGACAGCTTGTATGGGCTATGGTCGCTCTAGTGGTTATTTTCATTATCTATTATTTGTTTTACTGGTGGAAAGAACGAAGGGGGAAAATACTGCTTTATTCTTGTTACCCTTCTTATTGTTTTCTTTATATAATTTACTGATCTCAATCGTTTAGACTATGGCCATGCTGAAGCACTGCATTGATTTTTAATTGATCATATTGATTGCAGCAGTATTTGCTTCTTTTATTTGTTTTCATTGATTTCTCTTTCTTTTTTCTTTGGTTGAACTATGTTAAGATAAAAACATTAATGTTGACAGTCACACACACACACACATACACACATACATACACACACACACACACACACATACATACATACACATATATATATATATATATATATATATATAATAGGAAAAACGAGGAAGTTTCATTTATATATAAAAGATATTTATTGTGTATTGACCTGTTACACGTGTTTCACTGAGGATTGGCTCAACGTTGACCAACAATATCCTTTATATGTAAACAAAACTTCTATTATATACACTCTGCCTATGCGTAGAGTGCTTTATTTGGTAGCAACACCAGTAATTCACTGAACCACCTACACTATATATATATATATATATATAAAAGTTTGGTAGAAATATCCAAGAGTAAGAGCACTCAGTCCATAGTGTCAAGTACTCTATTTCAAACTGAATCCATCATGATTTCATCATCATCATCATCTTCATTTAAAGTCTATCTTCCACGTTAGCATGGGTTAGATGGCAACTGTCCCAACTTGAGGCAAGATTGGTCGGGTGACTGTGTCTCGCTCGTTTAGGACTCTCTGGCAGCTTTTCTACGGCTGGATGCCCTTCCTAACGCCAACCACATTTACAGTGTGGACTGGGAGCCTTTTTACCGTGTCTCCCACACAACCTCTTTAGTTTGGACTGGGTGTTCTGTACCAGCATAACTTTACAGAGAAAGGGTGGTGTCGGTTGGAAGTGAGAGGATGGAGCAGGGGTTGTGGGTTGGGGTGTGTATTTGGTTAAGAGGTGCCTACTGACTGTAGGTTTTACTTTGTACGTAAGGGAAGGCGGTTGTTCTGTATTACTACGTAGCGCCAAAGGTCTCGATCCAGTGACATTGTCTTAGAGAGGTGTAACTATGCAAGGTAAGATTTTTTCATGTCGTCCCATGTTTTTCTAGGTCTACTTACTCAATAACTTCCATCAAATTTAGTTACTCTGCAATTTTTTATACAGCTGTTGTCTTTTATGCACATCACACGACCATACCAACGTAATCTTCTCTCAAGTAAACACTATCTGATCCCTCTTATTCCTAATTTCTCACTTAGTTCGTTTATGTTTTGCCATTACATATATATATATATATATACTGTTTGTTTTTGTTGATTTATTATTTTAAATCGATATAGGCAAACTGTAATATTATAATTAGTATATTTCATTCTAGCTAACTTAATTTCTTTTACAATATAAACACAGATATGTTGGTATTTGTGTTTCATCATATATATTAATTTATATTTACTTGTATTACACGGCTCAGAAATATTTTTTCTTTGAGCTATTTCATTGTAAAGGAATGCTTGAGTTTTGAACTCAATACACTTAATATATATACATATATACATATACAATTTTCTTCTATTTTATTTTCAGAATCCCCGCAATTGCAAGACCGCTAAAAAGTTAGTATGTAACTTAAGTAAAGGTTGTGGCTATGGATGTCAATTGCATCATGTGACCTATTGTCTTATTGTGGCCTATGCAACGAAGCGAACTTTGGTGTTGGAATCAAAGGGTTGGCGCTATGCTACCCGGGGCTGGGAGACTGTCTTCCAACCAGTCAGTGACAGCTGTACAGATCGTAGTGGAAGCTCCATTCGGACATGGGGACGTAAGTATCTTACCAAACCTTTGTTGTTGTTGTTGTTGTTGTTGTTGTTGTTGTTGTTGTTGTTGTTGTTGTTGTCGTCGTCGTCGTCGTCGTCGTCGTCGTCGTCGTCGTCGTCGTCGTCGTCGTCGTCGTCGTCGTTTTTACAATAATTGTTTCTACTTTTGGCACAAGGCCATCAACTGCTGAGTGGGGGAACGGCAATTAACTAGACCCCAATGCGTTGCTGGTATTTGATTTTATCAACTCCTGAAGGATGAAAGTCAAAGCTGACCTCAGCAGGATTTGAACTCAGAATGTTAAGGGTCATAACTAAATAATTGTTTCTATTTTTGGCACAAGGCCAGCAATTATCCCAGTGTATTACTGGTACTTTATTTTATCGACCCCGTAAGGGTGAAAGGCAAAGTTAACCTCGGCGGGACTTGAACTCAGATCATAAAGAGCCGTAACTCTATGCTAAAAAACAATGGTGTCCGACTCTCTACCAATACTGCCAATCCACCATAACTAAATAATGTAAACCATATTGTCTGATGCTCTACTGATTCTACTAATCCACCGCTCACTGATGTTTCTACGCATCAAAACACATAAATACTGAACTGGTATTTTAATCATTAGTAATAGTGGGAGGTTCAAAATGCAGAGTTGATCTCAGACATATTTGAACTGAGATCACAAGAGAAATGGAACAAACCCTGCAAAGCATTCTATCCGACATTCTACGGACTCTGTCACTTCACTACAAAAATCGGAATTTTAGAACAAGGAAAAGATTTCTTTTGGGAGAAGAAAAAAAAAAAACGTGAACAAAAAACATCACATACACCACCACATAAAACATGTTTCATTGATTGTATTTTTTTGTGTGCGTTTGTGTGAGGGGGGCTTCCCCCTGACATTTCTTTTATAGTTTGAAACAGATTATTCCTAAAATAAGAATAATTGTTTTGTTTGGGTTTTTTCTTGGGGGGTGGGGGAGGGGTTATTTGTGCATTGGCTTTTTTTTTTTTTTTTTGCTGGGGAAGAAGGGGGCACTTCTCTTCTTCCCCACCATGTTTCTTATCTTTTAAGACACAACAAACTTTTGATAGTTAAAATAGATATGATTTCATGTTATAGTTAAGGGTGATTGCCTCATCTCTCTCTCTGTCAGTTTTTTTAAAAAACCATTTTTCTATTTTCTAAGCCAGCAAATGTTGGATATAGTTAACAAAAGATAACAGTTTCTTGTCATAGCTATTGCAGTCATGGTACTACTACTACTACTGCTACTACTACTGCTTCTGCTACTATTACTACTACAACTACTGCTACTACTACTACTACTGTTACAACTACTGCTACTACTACTACTGCTATTACTACTGCTATTACTACTACTACTGCTATTACTACTGCTTCTGCTACTATTACTACTGTTGCTGCTACTACTACTACTACTACTACTGTTACAACTACTGCTATTATTACTGCTATTACTACTACTACTGCTATTACTACTACTACTGCTATTACTACTGCTTCTGCTACTATTACTACTGTTGCTGCTACTACTATTACTACTACTACTGTTACAACTACTACTACTACTGCTATTACTACTACTACTGCTATTACTACTGCTTCTGCTACTATTACTACTGTTGCTGCTACTACTACTGTTACAACTACTACTACTACTACTGCAACTATTGGTACAACTACTACTGCTACAACTACTACTACTACTACTGCTACAACTACTACTTCTGCTACTACTACTACTGCTACAACTACTACTTCTGCTACTACTACTACTGCTACAACTACTACTTCTGCTACTACTACTACTGCTACAACTACTACTACTACTGCTATTACTACTGCTACAACTACTACTACTACTGCTATTACTACTGCTTCTGCTACTATTACTACTGCTGCTACTACTACTACTACTACTACTGTTACAACTACTGCTACTACTACTACTTCTGCTACTACTGCTACTACTACTGCTACAACTACTACTACTACTACTGCTACAACTACTACAACTACTACTTCTACTACTGCTACAACTACTACTACTACAACTACTACTACTACTACAACTACTGCTGCTAGAAATAACAGCCAAATTCCCTCAAATCTCAATTTATCCTTGTTAAGCAGGTAAAGGATATATTTCTATGTCCAGGAATTTGAACCCACTCTATTATGATTGCAAGTCCAACACCCTAACCGCAAGGCCACACGCTGTACTTCTTAACCTTTAACATGCTGTCGGCAACAAATTTCGAGTAATCTCCCCTTACTACATAATACAGTGTCATAAAAATATTCAGCATGCTAAAGGTTAATATATATCTCAAATAATTACCAACACAAGTGCTAGTTATATGCAAATTAGTATCCGCATTTCAGAATACTACAAAGAGTGAATGGGTTATATATACCCATCAAATATGTTTCCTTGTGGTTGTTTGGATGATATAGACGTCTTTTGATGAGGGTCCAATTAGATCTGAAAATTGATTAACCCTTTAGCATTTAAACTGGTCATATCAGGCCAGAATTCTCTTACCTATCTCTGTTCAAACCGGCTGTAACTGACCACTCATACTAATGTTAAGGTATTGTTCTCAAAATAAATAACATCATCATCATCATCATCTTACATCCGCTTTTCCCTGCTTGCAAGGGTGGGACGGGTCTTATTCAGCACAGCATCTCTCCACTCGTCACGGTCCCTCGTCATCTCCACCGTGAACTTCAATGATCTGAGGTCTGCTCTCACCACCTCCGCCCATGTTTTTCGTGGTCTACCTCTACCATGTCTTCCTTCAACTGGCACTTCTTCACCCATCGGTCATCCTCCATGCGCATCACATGTCCATACCACCTCAGTCTCCATATGATAAATAACAGGAGACACGGTAAGTCGTGTAGGAGACATGGTAAAAAGGCTCCCAGTCCACACTGTAAATGTGGTTGGTGTTAAGAAGGGCATCCAGCCGTAGAAAACCTGCCAGATAGATTCATATACAAAGAGACATGGTTACCAAATCAATCTTGCCTCAAGTGGGACAATTCCTGTCTAATCCATGCTAGCATGGAAGATGGATGTTAAACGATGATGATGATGGTGATCAAAATCTCATAGATTCGATATTAGGTGAGATAATTATGTAAGATAAAGTCTTCACCATGAAAATATAATAGTATATATAGAGTAATGTAAATACTAAAGGGTTCAAGATGTTTATCATTTTTTCAATTTACTGGGAAATTCTTATTTTCTGTCATGTTTACATACCTCCATATTAGATATGTGTATATATTTATACACATTGGTGCAGTCTTGGTTAAACACTGTATTTATACAAGTTAACTTTATCATACACTTCAGCTGCTAGTGTGCACTTCTTAATATATGTATGTGTGTATATGTGTGTGTGTGTATATATATGTGTTTGTGTGTGTGTGTATATATGTATACGTATATATATATATATATATATGTGTATATATGTATACGTATATCATCATCATCATCATCATTTCATTTTACGTCCGCTTTTCCCTGCTTGCAAGGGTGGGACGGGAACTGATTCTGGCTTGATTTCTACAGCTGGATGCCCTTCCTAACACCAACCTCATTTACAGTGAGTGCTGGGTGCTTTTTTGCCGTGGCACCTCCACGACCACTTTGCAGTGGAATGATAGGGACCCCAGTCCCTATCATCTCATTTCTACAGCTGAGTAAACTGGAGCAATGTGAAATAAAGTGTCTTGCTCAAGGAAACAACACATCACCCAGACTGAGAATTGAACTCACAACCTTTCGATTGCAAGGCCAATGCTCTAACCACTAAGCCATGTGCCTCCATATATATATATATATATGTATAAATATATATGTATGTGTGTGATATATACATATATATATGTGTGTATAAATATATATGTGATACATACATATAATACATGTGTGTGTGTAATACACTCACACACACATATATACATAATATATATGTGTGTATATATGTATACGTATATATATATATATATATGTATAAATATATATGTATGTGTGTGATATATGCATATATATATATGTGTGTATAAATATATATGTGATACATACATATAATACATATGTGTGTGTAATACACTCACACACACATATATACATAATATATATGTGTGTATATATGTATACGTATATATATATATATATGTATAAATATATATGTATGTGTGTGATATATACATATATATATATGTGTGTATAAATATATATGTGATACATACATATAATACATATGTGTGTGTAATACACTCACACACACATATATACATATATATATGTGTGTATATATGTATACGTATATATATATATATATATATGTATAAATATATATGTATGTGTGTGATATATGCATATATATATATGTGTGTATAAATATATATGTGATACATACATATAATACATATGTGTGTGTAATACACTCACACACACATATATACATATATATATATGTGTGTGTGTAATACATACATACTCAATCGCACACGCACACACACACACATATATATATATATGTATGTATAGACACGCCCGCATGAAATAGCCAACATGGGAACCCTAACTCTAACATGTGTATATACGCAATGAATCCAGTGAACGGGGACGAGATACTTACATCTTATTATTATTCCCACCTTTTAAACCAGCCATCTTGTTTTTTTTGTTTTTTGCTTGTCTCTTTTGTGGATTCTTTTTTTTTTTATATTTTCTGAAGAAGGTATGAAATCTTTTTTTTAAAGATGTCATGATTTTGGAGAAACACATATTAGCAAGAAAAGTAAAATAGATAACAACAACAACAATAACAACAGCTGTGATAATAAAAATGGGATAGGAAGAACCCCCCCCCCTCCTGTCCCCACCGAAGCAACATAATAAAAAAAAAAAATTAAAAAAAGGGGGAAAGCTGTGTGTACTAAAATCACTCTTCATTCTCATCCACTATCAACCAAAACAAAGGAAACAACAACAACAGCTGTGATGATAAAAATGGGATAGGAAGAACACCCCCCCCCCCTGCCCCCACCGAAGCAACATAATAAAAAAAAATAAATAAATAAAAAAAAAAAGGGAAAGCTGTGTACTAAAATCACTCCTCATTCTCATCCACTATCAACCAAAACAAAGGAAACTATTTTAAGAGCTAGCTTCATCGATAAATCACAAAACCCTCTCTCTCTCTCTCTCTTTTTCACTCTTTCACCCTCTTTCTCCCAGATGGACATGACTATGTCAACTTAAATATACAATTGCTCCTCTGTTTCTTGCTAAAACAAATTATATCAGCAGCACCAGTAAGATATATATATATATATATACATATATACATAATTCAAGTTATAAGATATATGTAGAGAGAGAAAGAGTCATAGATCGTTTGAGAAACACAGTATTTTGTAAACATATACAGGCACATGGCTTAGTGATTAGAGCATTGGCCTTGCAATCGAAAGATTGTGAGTTCAATCCTCAGACCGGGTGATGTGTTGTTTCCTTGAGCAAGACACTTTATTTCACATTGCTCCAGTTTACTCAGCTGTAGAAATGAGATGATAGGGACTGGGGTCCCTATCATTCCACTGCAAAGTGGTCGTGGAGGTGCCACGGCAAAAAAAGCACCCAGCACTCACTGTAAATGAGGTTGGTGTTAGGAAGGGCATCCAGCTGTAGAAATCAAGCCAGAATCAGTTCCCGTCCCACCCTTGCAAGCAGGGAAAAGCAGGCGTAAAATGAAATGAAAATGAAATGATACAAAGCAAATAATATTCAGGAAAATACACTTATCTTAAGGAGGAAAAAGCCATATCTTCCTCAAAGCGTTGTTTCATTGTCCAAAAATACTAAAGCAAACAATCAAGGATTGGCAGTATTATGTTCTGGATCAAAATCCCACCAAGCTAGGCTTTGCTTTTTCTCCTTATGGGGTCCATAAAATAAAGTACCAGTAATGCACCACCCCAAAACTGTTGGGCATGGGCCTAAACCAGAGATTCTTATTGTTAGGACATGCATTGGCAGTATCAGTAGAACGTCGAACATGCTTTATGACATATAGTTACATCCCTTTAATAAAGTACCAGTAATGCACTGGGGAACAATTTAATCGACTTCCACATCATCTGCTAGAATTGTTGACTGACTGACCTTGTGTCTGAATCACAAACCATAATTAATTGAACGTAGATTGACAGAATCGGTAGAGCATTGGACAACAGGCTTTTCAGCATATAGTTACATCCCTTTACATTCTGAGTTCAAATCCTGCTGAGGTTAACTTTGCCATTCATCCGTATAGGATCAATAAAATAAAGTCCCAGTAATGCACTGGATTCAATTTCATCAACTTTCCCCTCCCCCAAAAATTGTTGGCTTGTGTCTAAACCAGAAGCCATTATTATTTCAACATTTATTGCAAAAATCAGTAGAGCATTACACAACTTGCTTTTCAGCATGTAGTTATGTTCCGGGTTGAAAGCCCACCAAGGTTTAATTTTGCTTTTCATCATTACTGAATTGATAATAAATAAAATCTAAGTAATGAACTGGGGCCAAATTAATTGACTTTAAACTCCCAACCTCACCCCAAACTGTTGTCCCTGTGCCTAAATCAGAAACCAATATTACTGAGGTAACTAATGTATACCTTGATTTGTTTTCTAACCTCATGGTTATTTAATTGTCAAAAGTCTTTCATCACACATTCTGTGGCCTCACCAATGCCTGTTCTTACTCCATTGTCTCTGCTCTTTGTTTCCATATTGTTTTATTTACTCCATCTTCTTTTTTTATGATGTGCAGGTGTGTATTGGCAGCATGACTCTCCCAAGTATATCTATATATATATCTATATCATCATTTTACATCCACTTTTCCTTGCTTGCAAGGGTGGGACGGGTCCTTATACAGCATCGCTCCACTTGTCACAGTCCTTCGTCACCTCCTCCGTGAGCTTCAGTGATCTGAGGTCTGCTCTCACTACCTTTGCCCATGTTTTTTGTGGTCTTCCTCTACTGCGTCTTCTTTCTACTGGGATTTCTTGACACTTCTTTACCCAACGTTTATCCTCCATGCGCATCACATGCCCATAGCATTGCAGTCTTCTTTCCCGCACACTACAACTTATCCCTCTTATACACAGTTTCTCTCTCTCTCTCTCTCTATATATATATATATAGTCAAGGTTTAGCAAATAAGAAAAAGTTTCAAAATAAATTTTAAAATATTAACTTTACTTACTATAGGTAAGGTAATTATACTAAGGTAACTATTCTAAGGTAACTATAGTAAATAAAGTTATTTTTTTTTTATTTATTTTGAAACTTTTTCTTATTTGCTAAACCTTCATTATATATGTTCTGGCTCGTTAATTTATTAACCTGCCATTGAACCACATTGCCATATGGTTGGACAATACATGTGTCCCTTAGCGCCTTGTGCGTGTAGGAACATATACTCTATTATATATATATATATATATATATATATATATATATATATATATATATATATATATATATCCAGTCCACACTATAAAGTGGTCATGCTGGTGACACGACAAAAAACACCCAGTATTCACTGTAAATGAGGTTGGTGTTAGGAAGGGCATCCAGCTGTAGAAACCAAGCCAAAATCAGTTCCGTATGAGCAAGACATGGTCAGCTGACCATGTCTTGCCCACAACAGGACAACCCGTCTAACCCATGCTAACGTGGAAAAATGGATGTAAAACGGTGGTGATGATGATGATGATGATATACATACATACATATATGTATATATTAAAATAAGAGATTAAAGTTTAAGCAAAGAATCGGGAACTTCTGAAACTCTACGGTTTTTATATATATATTTATATATATATATATAATCTTTATCGAGCCCTCTTCGGATTTTAGTCTTTATTATTATTACTATATAAAAGTGGACGTAAAATGATGATGATGATATATATATATATATATATATATATACATATACACATATTTACACACACATATATATATACATACATAAACACATACACACACATATATATACATATACACATATTTACACACACATATATATACATACATAAACACTCACACACACACATATATATACATATACACATATTTACACACACACATATATATACATACATAAACACTCACACACACATATATATACATATACACATATTTACACACACATATATATACATACATAAACACTCACACACACATATATATATACATATACACATATTTACACACACATATATATACATATACACATATTTACACACACATATATATACATACATAAACACACACACACACATATATATACATATACACATATTTACACACACATATATATACATACATAAACACACACACACACATATATATACATATACACATATTTACACACACATATATATACATACATAAACACACACACACATATATACATATTTACACACACATATATATACATACATAAACACTCACACACACATATATATACATATACACATATTTACACACACATATATATATACATACATAAACACACACACACACATATATATATACATATACACATATTTACACACACATATATATACATATACACATATTTACACACACGTATATATACATACATAAACACTCACACACACACATATTTACACACACATATATATACATACATAAACACTCACACACACATATATATACATATACACATATTTACACACACATATATATACATACATAAACACTCACACACACATATATATACATATACACATATTTACACACACATATATATACATACATAAACACACACACACACACATATATATACATATACACATATTTACACACACATATATATACATACATAAACACACACACACACATATATATACATATACACATATTTACACACATATATATACATACATAAACACACACACACACATATATATACATATACACATATTTACACACACATATATATACATACATAAACACACACACACACATATATACATATTTACACACACATATATATACATACATAAACACTCACACACACATATATATACATATACACATATTTACACACATATATATATACATACATAAACACACACACACACATATATATACATATACACATATTTACACACACATATATATACATACATAAACACACACACACACATATATATACATACATAAACACTCACACACACATATATATACATACATAAACACTCACACACACACATATTTACACACACATATATATACATACATAAACACCCACACA
>OZ024762.1:20092403-20137403 GCA_964016885.1 Eledone cirrhosa
TACCAAACTATTGCTACTATATATATAATATATATACATGAAGATGTGTGACTTAGTGGTTAGAGCCTCAGGCTTACAATCGTGAGGTTGTGAGTTTGATTCCCAGAACAGGCTGTGTGTTGTATTCTTGAGCAAGACACTTTATTTCATGTTGCTCCAGTTTACTATATATATAATATATATACATGAAGATGTGTGACTTAGTGGTTAGAGCCTCAGGCTTACAATCGTGAGGTTGTGAGTTTGATTCCCAGATCAGGCTGTGTGTTGTATTCTTGAGCAAGATACTTTATTTCATGTTGCTCCAGTTTACTATATATATAATATATATACATGAAGATGTGTGACTTAGTGGTTAGAGCCTCACAGAGTGTGTGACGAAAGGACTATGACTATATATAAACAACTATCTGGTTGTGGAACCAACCAACCAACCAGAAATTTATAAGTTTGTAAATTTGTAAATTTATAAATTTATAAATATATAATAAATTGAAGTGAAAGCAACTGGTGCGTGTGTTTCTTATTGGCAACATGACCCTCCCAAAGTATAACAATATCGGTTTCAACACACGATTTCAGATAAAGAATCTTACTAAACAAATTCAGAAACGAAATATATATATATATATATATTATATATATATATATATTATATATATATATATATTATATATATATATATATTATATATATATATATATATATATATATATATATATATATATATATATATATATATTATATATATATATATATATATTATATATATATATATATTATATATATATATATATATATATATATATATATATATATATATATATATATATATATATATATATAGTGAAAAATGGAACGGGAACAAAACAGAGAGGCAGTATGAACAAAGGTTTATTAGTTTCACGCTCTTGAGAACAAAATGTATATATAAAAGGCTCCCAGTCCACACTGTAAAGGTGGTTGGTGTTAGGGAGGGCATCCAGCCGTAGAAAACCTACCAGAGACACGGTCTCCCGACCATTCCCGCATCAAATGGAACAAAACGATGATGATGATGTATGCATGTGTATATATATATATATATTTAAACGATGATGATGATGATATATATATATACAAACAGGGTGTATTATTATGATGTGGATTGGCAGTATCGTTAGTGCATCAGACACCATGCCTTGCAGCATAGAGTTACGGCCCTTTACGGTCTGAGTTCAAATCCTGCCAAAGTTAACTTTGCCTTTCGTTCTTACAGGGTCGATAAAATAATGCACCAGTAATGTACTGGGGTCGATTTAATCGACTTCCCCTTGCCCTTCAAATTACTGGCCTTGGGCCCCTAAAGTTGAAACAACTATTGTGATTGATTTTTCATCTTTCTTTTCAGTGTTCATGTACGTCGGACAGACAAGGTTGGGACAGAAGCTGCTTACCACAGCCTGGAAGAGTACATGACCCATGTAGAGGATTACTATAGACAGATAGAGATGACCACAGGTCATTCTATTGAAACCAAACAAGTGTATTTGGCATCTGATGACCCTAATGTTCTTGCAGATGCTGTGAATAAGTAAGTTGGAACGAATTTGGTTTCATTCGATCAATTTATTGGTTCTTTGTTATTATTTGGAACTTCCTTTGAATTCTGATTCTTTCCCACATCTTGCTAAATGTCGGCCTGACACCTGAAATAAAATTTGGTAAAACACACATTTAACAATCAATTATTATACAAAGGGCGGTGGATTGGCAGTATCGGTGGAGGGTCGGACGCCATGCTTTCCAGCATAGTTACGTCCCTTTACGATCTGAGTTCAAATCCCGCCGAGGTTGACTTTGCCTTTCATCCTTGCGGGGTCGATAAAATAAAGTACCAGTAATGCACTGGGTAATTGCTGGCCTTGTGCCTAAAGTAGAAACAATTATTATACAAAGGGCCTTTATAATCTGAGTTCAAATCCCGCCGAGGTTAACTTTGCCTTTCATCCTTGCGAGGTCGATAAAATAAAGTACCAGTAATGCACTGGGTAATTGCTGGCCTTGTGTCAAAACTAGAAACAATTATTATACAAATGATGCCACAAGTAAATGAGGTTAACCCTTTACCATTTACATTACTCTATATTTACTATTATATTTTCATAGTAAAAGCTTTACCTCACATAATTATCTCATATAATATAAAATTTACGAAACTTTGATATTATTTATTTTGAGAATTATACCTTAACATCAGTATGAGCAGCCGGTTTGAACAGGAAGAGATGAGAGAAATCTGGCCTGATACAGCCGGTTTAAATTTAAAATTATGTTTTTATTTATTTTTTTTATTTTTTGCAGATACCCAAATTATAATTTTATTTATGATTCTGAAAACTCCAAAACAGCAGGTCTGGGTACACGTTACAGCACTGCATCTTTGAGAGGCATCATATTTGACATTCACTTCCTTTCTTTGTGTGACTACTTAGTGTGTACATTTTCATCACAGGTAAATATTCAACTTTCCCATCTACATACACCTGTGTGTGTATATATATATATATATATATATATAATTTTTTTGTCACTTACCATATTTGATGGCATCCAACTGTAGAAACCAAGCCAGAATCAGTTCTGTATGAGTAAGACATGGTCACCTGATCTGACTTGTCTCACAAAAGGACAACTCGTCTAACCCATGCTAGCGTGAAAAAATGGATATTAAACAGGTCAACTCGTCTAACCCATGCTAGCATCAAAAAATGGATATTAAACAGGACAACTCGTCTAACCCATGCTACCGTGAAAAAATGGATATTAAACAGGCCAATTCGTCTAACCCATGCTAGCGTGAAAAAATGGATATTAAACAGGCCAACTCGTCTAACCCATGCTAGCATGGAAAAATGGACGTTAAATAGGACAACTCATCTAACCCATGCTAGCATGAAAAAATGGATATTAAACAGGCCAATTCGTCTAACCCATACTAGCATGAAAAAATGGATATTAAACAGGCCAATTCGTCTAACCCATACTAGCATGAAAAAATGGATATTAAACAGGCCAATTCGTCTAACCCATACTAGCATGAAAAAATGGATATTAAACAGGCCAACTCATCTAACCCATGCTAGCATGGAAAAATAGACGTTAAATAGGACAACTCATCTAACCCATGCTAGCATGGAAAAATGGACGTTAAATAGGACAACTCATCTAACCCATGCTAGCATGGAAAAATGGACGTTAAATAGGACAACTCATCTAACCCATACTAGCATGGAAAAATGGACGTTAAATAGGACAACTCATCTAACCCATGCTAGCGACTAACCGTGCATCTCCATTTCAGCAAGGGGATATTATAAGTGTAAGGTATTTAACCCTATCACAAATTAAATACTTTGTAATTTGAGAAAGTGAGTGTCCCAAAGGCAGAAAATAACTCTTATAACAGGCGATTGCTATAAATAATAGTTGAGAAAATTGGAGAAATTACCTTTAGAGATGAAAGAAATGGACACAGGTGCCACCCCTCAAGATAATTTACCCAATTTCCTCAACTATTATTTATAGAGATTGACTGTTATTATAGTTATTTTTCTACATTCAGGACCCTCGTGTTTTAAAATTTCAAACATTTATGAGCAAAACCAACTAGCAGGGATCCTGAGTAAGATGGCTGGATAACATCCATAAACTCAGCTGGTCTCACTTGGAGACAGTTGCTTCTAGAAATACCAGCCAAATATTTGGCTGGTATTTCTAACTACCGTCTGAGTTGTTCATACATATAATGTACGTTTTAATTAAATTGTTGGGGGGATATATATATATATATAGGAACCACTCTACTACCCTAAGTATTGAGTACTTTGGTGCGTTATGGTCCACCTGGTTCCTTACCACATTTCCTTCGTTATATATATATATATATATATATATATATATATATATATATATATATATATATATATATACGTTATTCCGGGTTGAATCGGAGGTAACCACAGTTAGTAAGGTACTCAATACATAGCAGAGTATAAAAGTTTTAATATAGAAGAGATTCTACAGGACTAGAACTGTTTCATTCTTTAGAAATCATCAGGAATCTGATTCCTGATGATTTCTAAAGAATGAAACAGTTCTAGTCCTGCAGAATCTCTTCTATATTAAAACTATATATATATATATATATATATATATATATATATATATATATATATATATATATATATAAACACATACATAGAGAGGGAGAGAGAGTGAGAGAAACAGAATGAAAGGGAGGTAATACAGGCGTGAAAAATTTTTTCTTTCTGAATATATTTCTAGATGAAGTATAATATTGATAATCATTCTAAACCCTCACCATATATTCCGAAAGAGTTATCTCACCTTTATTTCGTCTCTCTCTCTCTCTGTCTCACTCTCACTCTCTCTCTCTCTATATATATATATCAATAACTAAAATTTTACTTAACATAATTTCGAGTTTCGTCGGCTACTTACGTATGGTGCAACCATTCTATGTGTTTGAAGATCGAATCGTTGCGAGGGCACGTTGCTTAAGTGATGCCGGGACTATTTACAGCTGGCTTTATGCTGGCCTGCGTCTCGAACCGCACAGAGCAATTATTTTTTTTTTAATTTTTACTAGAGCTATCTACCTTTATTGTCTTTTCACTAGAGTTATTTGCCTTTATACGATTCTTTTTTTTTTTTTCAACTTCTTTATTGAATTGAACCGGTGACATAATTCATTTTACACCGGTACTTTTCAAAAATCAGTTTTGATGTCGGTAGTGTATTATTTGTCTCTCTCTCTTACGTATGTTCATATCCAGTGCAGATGAAAAGTTGTCTTTTGACAAGCTTTCTACGATTATATGCTCTTCCTCAATCCAACTACTTTACAGCGTGTACTGGGCATTTTCGTGGCACCATCACTAGAGAAGTTTTTGGTCTTAGAGCCCTCTAAGCTCTGGAGGGAGATGAGTAGTTATACATTCGTTTGTGGGGATTTGGCAGAGCAATGAGTAAAGAGTAGGGCTGGCAGAAATATAACAGCCTCCCAAGTTTTGGTGACCTACACGCTGTAAAGTGGTTGGTGATAGGGAGGGCATTCGGCTATAAAAAGCTTGCCAAACAATGGGTTGCGAGGACCTTTCACTTTTGTCAAAGTCATGACAACCTCTCCTGTGCACTTGGTAGAATGTGAGACTGTACGTAAGTGAGATGCAGATCCCTGGCTTGTTCGGGAGATCAGTAACCCTGCTTCAGTACTGACTTGATCTATGTTGACCAGCCCAACCCTTGCTAGCAGGGAAAGCGGACATTAAAACGATTATACACATGTATGTTTGTATGTATGTATACATACATATATCTGCCAGTCTTGTATTGTAGAAGCAAGAGTGGTTTGGTATAAGAAATAAATTTTTAATAAGAAATTTTATCATGAAATGGTTAAGGAGAAGAGGCATGTAAATGTGTTACACAACTTAACATATGATCCAATGGCGGTGGATTGGCAGTATCGGTAGAGGGTCGGACGCCATGCTTTCCAGCATAGTTATGTCCCTTTACGATCTGAGTTCAAATCCCGCCAAGGTTGACTTTGCCTTTCATCCTTACGGGGTCGATAAAATAAAGTACCAGTAATGCACTGGGATAATTGCTGGCCTTGTGCCAAAAAGTAGAAACAATTATATGATCCAACCTGCTATCTTCAAGATATTTTTCTTTCTCTCCACAGGTTTGCCGTGTTGCTTACGAATTGATGCAGACTTATCACGGAGATGCATCGCAGATGTTCTACTCCCTAGACGATATCTACTACTTTGGTGGCCAGAATGCTCACAATGTGAGAGCCATACAGAAGCACGTTGCTCAACGTAAAGAGGAGATATCATTTGAAATTGGGGACTCAATTGGAATTGCAGGGAATCATTGGGATGGCTATTCTAAAGGAGTTCATAGGAAGCTGGGAAAAAGTGGACTATTCCCATCATACAAGACTGTTAATAAAGTAGTGACTGTTAAATTTCCTCATTATCCTGAAGTCCCCTTAACAAAACAGACGTGACGATTTCACAAAGAATATATTCTTTAAAAGCAAAAGAAAGAAAAAAAAAAATTGAAATTATTTTGTAATTTTTATTCTATTAATTATTATCATCATTGTGCAAGGGTGGTGGATTGGCAGAATCGGTAGAGTGTCGGACACCATGCTTTGTGGCATGGAGTTACCTCCCTTTACGTTCTGAGTTCAGATCCTGCCAAGGTTAGCTTTGCCTTTCATCCTTACAGGGGTCGATAAAATAAAGTACCAGTAATACACTGGGGGGTCGATTTAATTGACTTTTTCCCTCCCCCTCCCCCCACCCACCCACAAAAAAAATTGCTGGCCTTGTGCCTAAATCAGAAACCATTATTATTATTATCATGTAAGGTTGCGAATTGGCAGAGTGTTTTAATTGCATTGGATAATACCTTGCAGTGTTTGTTTTGGGGTTCACTGTGCCCTCAGTTCAAATGCCACTGAAGTCAACTTTGCCTTTTATTCTTCCCAGGGGTTGAATGGAATAAAGTACCAGTCATGTACTGGGATCAATTCAATTGATTTACCCATCCCCACAAAGTGCTGGCCTTGTGCCTAAATTAGAAAATATTATAATTGGGGCAGTTGATTGGCAGAATCGGTAGAGCGTCAGACAACATTGTGACATGTTATGGCCCTTTATGTTCTGGGTTCAAATCCTGTCGTGGTTAACTTTGCCTTTCATCCTTACAGGGGGTTGATAAAATAAAGTACCAGTAATGTACTGGGGGTCAATTTAACTGACTTTCCTCTCCCCCAAAATTGTTGGCCTTGTACTTAAATCAGAAACCATTATTATTAGGGCAGTATCGGTAGAGGGTCGGACGCCATGCTTTGACGCATAGAGTTACGGCCCTTGCCATTCTGAGTTCAAATCCCGCCGAGGTTAACTTTGCCTTTCATCCTTACGGGGTTGATAAAATAAAGTACCAGTAATGCACTGGGATAATTTCTGGCCTTGTGCCAAAAGTAGAAACAATTATTATTAGGGCAGTGAATTGGCAGAATACCTTGTGGTATTTGTTCAAGTTTTTTTACATTCTGAGTTCAAATTGTGCCAAGGTCAACTTTGCCTTTCATCAGTCGATAACAATAAAGTACCAGTGATTTACTGGGAGTCAATATAATCGACTTTTCCCCCCTCACCTCACCCCTCCACCTAAAATTGCTGGCCTTGTGCTAAAGTTAAAAACCATTATTTTCTCCTATTATTGATTTGAATAAAAAAGAAAAAAAAAAAAAAATGGCACCAAAGATGATGAGATCATTTCCTGCTGCAAGTGGGGGGGGGGGGTCACGTGTAACCCAAGAATAAGGACACTTAAAACCTTTACATGCCTATGGGGCGACATGCCCAATTAAGAAGTCATTGCCATTATTATTATTATTTTATTATTATGAATATTATTATTCATCCTTCTGAGGGAGGGGGAGGGTCGCTAAAATAAAATAAAATACCAGTCACATACTGGGGTATTTCGATATAATTAACTTCCTCCACTCCCACAAAATATTGCTGGCCTTGTGTCTAAATTAGAAACCATTATTATTATTATTATTATTATTATTATTATTATTATTATTATTATTTTCTTCTGAGTTCAATCCGGTTTTATTTAATTTTAATTCTTAAAAAAAACAATTCTTTCCCCAGTCTCCATTTTTCACATTTTTTTTTTTTCAAATCTCATTTACTGGAGAAAAAAAAATTATTATTATTAAAAAAAAAAAAAAAAATACCATTTGCCACTTCTTGTATCCTCATTGTCTTAATTTTGTTATTTATTTCCCCCACCTCCTTCCAGAAAGTTAATATTTTAACCCTTTACCATTTACATTACTCTATATATACTATTGTATTTTCACAGTAAAGGAGATACCTCACATAGTACCAAATCTATGAGATTTTGATATTTATTTTGAAAACAATACCTAAACATCAGTATGAGTAGCTGGTTACAGCCAGTTTGAACAGGAAGAGGTGAGAGAATTCTGGTTGGATACAGCTAGTTTAAATACTAAAGGGTTAAACCACACTTATGTATATTGATTGTAGTCTTTCATCAAGCATTGAATAGCAACAGCAACATGTGTACACCAGCTCTTCCAGCCTATCTCTTCTTTAACATGCTCTACTCACACACACACACATATATATATATATATATATATATCATCATCATCATTTTACGTCCGCTTTTCCCTGCTTGCAAGCGGACTGATTCTGGCTTGATTTCCACAGCTGGATGCCCTTCCTAACACCAACCTCATTTACAGTGAGTGCTGGGTGCTTTTTTTCCGTGGCACCTCCACGACTACTTTACAGTGGAATGATAGGGACCCCAGTCCTATCATCTCATTTCTACAGCTGAGTAAACTGGAGCAATGTGAAATAAAGTGTCTTGCTCAAGGAAACAACACATCACCCGGTCTGAGAATTGAAAGCCCAATGCTCTAACCACTAAGCCATGTACCTCCATATATATATATATATATATATATATGTGTTATGTATTTCCGTACAAAAGGTAAAGAAAAGAAGAGTACTCTATGTATTGTACAGAGCTATTTAATTACATAATAAACAACACAATATAATTATTCAATTACCAAAGGTTTCAGGAAACTAGACGATCTTACCAGAAATGTCCAGTATGCTCATCAGATGAAATATTTTTCTTTTTTTATTAATAGTTCATCTGAAGAGTCTACTGGACATTTCTGTTAAGATCGTATAAACACCTACTTAGGGCATCAAATATAAACATGTTTCAGGCATCAAGGAGGTGGGGGGGAAGGGGTTAGTACCAAATAGTATATAAATATAAAATGAAAATCATTGTCTGCTGAAGGTGAAACTGTCGTCTCTCTCTACCAAAGATATGTGTCTGCTGCAGATGAAGATATCATCTATCTGTTGCAGGTAAAGCAGTCATCTGTCTGCTGCAGGTGAAAGTATCGTCTGTCTGCTGCAGGTGAAGCTATCGTCTGTCTGCTGCAGGTGAAGCTATCCTCTATCTGCTGCAGGTGAAACTGTCGTCTGTCTGCTGCTGCAGGTGAAACTCGTCTCTCTACCAAAGATGTGTCTGCTGCAGATGAAGCTATCGTCTGTCTACTGCAGGTGAAACTATCCTCTGTCTGCTGCAGGTGAAACTGTCGCCTCTCTACCAAAGATATGTGTCTGCTGCAGATGAAGCTATCATCTATCTGCTGCAGATGAAGCTATCATCTGTCTACTGCAGGTGAAAGTGTCGTCTGTCTGCTGCAGATGAAGCTATCGTCTATCTACTGCAGGTGAAACTGTCGTCTGTCTGTTGCAGGTGAAAGTGTCGTCTGTCTGCTGCAGGTGAAGCTATCATATGTCTGCTGCAGGTGAAACAGTCGTCTGTCTGTTGCAGATGAAAGTGTTGTCTGTCTGCTGCAGGTGAAGCTATCGTCTGTCTGCTGCAGGTGAACTGTCGTCTCTCTAACAAAGATATGTCTGCTGCAGATGAAGCTATCGTCTGTCTGCTGCAGGTGAAGCTATCATATGTCTGCTGCAGGTGAAACAGTCGTCTGTCTGTTGCAGATGAAAGTGTCGTCTGTCTGCTGCAGATGAAGCTATCGTCTGTCTGCTGCAGGTGAAACTGTCGTCTGTCTGCTGCTGCAGGTGAAGCTATCGTCTCTGCTGCAGGTGAAACTGTCTGTCTGTCTGCTGCTGCAGGTGAAACTGTCGTCTCTCTAACTAAGATATGTGTCTGCTGCAGATGAAGCTATCGTCTATCTGCTGCAGATGAAGCTATCGTCTGTCTGCTGCAGGTGAAGCTATCATCTGTCTGCTGCAGGTGAAACTGTCGTCTGTCTGCTGCTGCAGGTGAAACTGTTGTCCGTCTGCTGCAGGTGAAACTATCGTCTGTCTGCTGCAGGTGAAACTGTCGTCTCTCTACCAAAGATATGTGTCTGCTGCAGATGAAGCTATCATCTTTCTGCTGCAGATGAAGCTATCGTCTGTCTGCTGCAGGTGAAACTGTCGTCTGTCTACTGCAGGTGAAAGTGTCGTCTGTCTGCTGCAGATGAAGCTATCGTCTGTCTGCTGCTGCAGGTGAAACTGTCGTCTCTCTACCAAAGATATGTGTCTGCTGCAGATGAAGCTATCGTCTATCTGCTGCAGATGAAACTATCATCTGTCTGCTGCAGGTGAAACTGTCGTCTGTCTGCTGCTGCAGGTGAAACTGTTGTCCGTCTGCTGCAGGTGAAACTGTCGTCTCTCTACCAAAGATATGTGTCTGCTGCAGATGAAGCTATCGTCTGTCTGCTGCAGGTGAAGCTATCGTCTGTCTGCTGCAGGTGAAACTGTCGTCTCTCTACCAAAGATATGTGTCTGCTGCAGATGAAGCTATCATCTATCTGCTGCAGATGAAGCTATCGTCTATCTGCTGCAGGTGAAACTGTTGTCCGTCTGCTGCAGGTGAAACTGTCGTCTCTTTACTAAAGATATGTGTCTACTGCAGATGAAGCTATCGTCTGTCTGCTGCAGGTGAAGCTATCATCTGTCTGCTGCAGGTGAAACTGTCGTCTGTCTGCTGCTGCAGGTGAAACTGTTGTCCGTCTGCTGCAGGTGAAACTGTCGTCTCTCTACCAAAGATATGTGTCTGCTGCAGATGAAGCTATCGTCTGTCTGCTGCAGGTGAAGCTATCGTCTGTCTGCTGCAGGTGAAACTGTCGTCTCTCTACCAAAGATATGTGTCTGCTGCAGATGAAGCTATCATCTATCTGCTGCAGGTAAAGCAATCATCTGTCTGCTGCAGGTGAAAGTGTCGTCTGTCTGCTACAGGTGGTGAAACTGTCATCTGTCTGCTGCTGCAGGTGAAGCTGTCGTCTGTCCGCTGCTGGTGAAGCTGTCGTCTCTCTGCTGCAGGTGAAGCTGTTGTCTCTCTGCTGCAGGTGAAGCTGGCATCTGTCTGCTACTGGTGGTGAAACTGCCGTCTGTCTGCTGCTGCAGATGAAGCTGTCGTCTCTCTGCTGCAGGTGAAACTGTTGTCTGTCTGCTACAGGTGAAACTGTTGTCTGTCTGCTGCTGGTGAAGCTGTTGTCTGTCTGCTGCTGGTGAAATTGTTGTCTGTCTGCTGCTGGTGAAACTATTGTCTGTCTGCTGCTGGTGAAGCTGTTGTCTGTCTGCTGCAGGTGAAACTGTTGTCTGTCTGCTACAGGTGAAACTATCGGCTGTCTGCTGCTGGTGAAACTGTCGGCTGTCTGCTGCTGGTGAAACTGTTGTCTGTCTGCTGCAGGTGAAACTGTTGTCTGTCTGCTACAGGTGAAACTGTCGGCTGTCTGCTGCTGGTGAAACTGTTGTCTGTCTGCTGCAGGTGAAACTGTTGTCTGTTTGCTACAGGTGAAACTGTTGTCTGTCTGCTGCAGGTGAAACTGTTGTCTGTCTGCTGCAGGTGAAACTGTTGTCTGTCTGCTGCAAGTGAAACTGTCGTCTGTCTGCTGCTGCAGGTGAAACTGTCGTCTGTCTGCTGCTGCAGGTGAAACTGTCGACTGTCTGCTGCTGCAGGTGAAACTGTCGGCTGTCTGCTGCAGGTGAAACTATTGTCTGTCTGCTACAGGTGAAACTGTTGTCTGTCTGCTGCAGGTGAAACTGTTGTCTGTCTGCTACAGGTGAAACTGTCGTCTGTCTGCTGCAGGTGAAACTGTTGTCTGTTTGCTACAGGTGAAACTGTTGTCTGTCTGCTACAGGTGAAACTGTTGTCTGTCTGCTGCAGGTGAAACTGTTGTCTGTCTGCTACAGGTGAAACTGTTGTCTGTCTGCTACAGGTGAAACTGTCGGCTGTCTGCTGCTGGTGAAACTGTCGGCTGTCTGCTGCTGGTGAAACTGTCGGCTGTCTGCTGCTGGTGAAACTGTCGTCTGTCTGCTGCTGGTGAAACTGTTGTCTGTCTGCTACAGGTGAAACTGTTGTCTGTCTGCTGCAGGTGAAGCTATTGTCTCTGCTGCAGGTGAAACTGTCGTCTGTCTGCTGCTGCAGGTGAAGCTATCGTCTCTGCTGCAAGTGAAACTGTCGTCTGTCTGCTGCTGCAGGTGAAACTGTCGTCTGTCTGCTGCTGCAGGTGAAACTGTCGACTGTCTGCTGCTACAGGTGAAACTGTTGTCTGTCTGCTACAGGTGAAACTGTCGGCTGTCTGCTGCAGGTGAAACTGTTGTCTGTCTGCTACAGGTGAAACTGTCGTCTGTCTGCTGCTGCAGGTGAAACTGTCGTCTGTCTGCTACAGGTGAAACTGTCGGCTGTCTGCTGCAGGTGAAACTGTTGTCTGTCTGCTACAGGTGAAACTGTCGTCTGTCTGCTGCTGCAGGTGAAACTGTCATCTGTCTGCTGCTGGTGAAACTGTTGTTTGTCTGCTGCAGGTGAAACTGTTGTCTGTCTGCTACTGCAGGTGAAACTGTCGACTGTCTGCTGCTGCAGGTGAAACTGTGGGCTGTCTGCTGCATGTGAAACTATTGTATGTCTGCTGCAGGTGAAACTGTCGGCTGTCTGCTACAGGTGAAACTGTTGTCTGTCTGCTACAGGTGAAACTATTGTATGTCTGCTGCTGGTGAAGCTGTTGTCTGTCTGCTACAGGTGAAACTGTTGTCTGTCTGCTACAGGTGAAACTGTCGTCTGTCTGCTGCTACAGGTGAAACTGTGGGCTGTCTGCTGCATGTGAAACTATTGTATGTCTGCTGCTGGTGAAGCTGTTGTCTGTCTGCTGCAGGTGAAACTGTTTGTCTGTCTGCTGCTGGTGAAACTATTGTCTGTCTGCTACAGGTGAAACTGTTGTCTGTCTGCTACAGGTGAAACTGTTGTCTGTCTGCTGCAGGTGAAATTGTTGTCTGTCTGCTACAGGTGAAACTGTCATCTGTCTGCTGCAGGTGAAGCTGTCGTTTGTCTGCTGCAGGTGAAGCTGTCGTTTGTCTGCTGTAGGTGAAACTATTTATTCAGGTAAAGATGTCTTTACGTGACAATATGAAATTAATGTCGAGGTCTTTGCAATAAAATTCAAACAAGAATTTCAAACAAATACCTTTCTTATATATTGTTTGTTTTAGTTTTCTTGGCTGCAATTTATTTTTTATTTTTCAGATATTTTTTCAGACATTGTCAAAAAAGGAAATAATTTAATAAACAGAAGTAAAAAAAAAAATAAGTTATTTGAATATTTTCTCTGACTTTGTTTTTCTGTTGTCAATATTTGGTGGAACAGATGAATGTGATGGAATTATAGGAAACAATAAACTTAAAGAGGGAATTCTTTCATGAATGATGTCGGTATGTGTATATATGTCTGTCTGCATGTAGTGATAGGGGCGTCATAGTGGCATACAAGCTGTCTTTGGTGGGTTTTTTTAAATCTCCTCTCTTCCCCAGGCCTGGAGGGAGAAGAGAGAGAGAAACATAGTGATTGAGAGAGAGAGAAAGGTATAGAGGAAGAATTGACTTCAGTACAGTACTTATTTTGTCGACCTTGAGAAGATGGAGATCAAAACCAGCTATGAAAGTTAGTCCATGGGCAGTTTTGACCATTTTATAGGTTTCTGCAGAGCTTGACACAAAACTTTTTTTTTTTTCGACCTTCAAAAGATGGAGATCAAAAGCTGCCCTAAATGTAGTCTTGCTCTTGTGTTGGCATGAAGGGTTCATTCTACTGACATGGCTATAAAATTGAGGCTTGTTTGCATAATTGGGACCCTTTTTACCGTGTTTCCTACACAACCACCTTACAGTGTGGACTGGGAGCCTTTTTACCGTGTCTCCTACATGACCACATTACAGTGTGGACTCGGAGCCTCCTACCCACCACTTCATGTTTGCAACATATGGAAAATAAATTTGCTTAAAAATATAAACAGTTAAAATAAAATAAAATAAAATTGAAAATCAAATAATTAAAATTAAAATAAATGAAATGTCGTGGTTTTTAATTGAGTTCCCAGACGCTCGTTGCGCTGAGTCTGTAGACTGCACATCAATGGGAGATGATGTGCTCCATAAAGTTTGATCACCAACAGCAGAGTTTGTCCCTATACTGTTGTATTATCACAGTAAAGGCTTTACCTCACATAACATTTACATTACTCTATATATACTGTTGTTTTTTCACAGTAAGGGCTTTACTTCACATAATATCTCACATAACATTCATATACTATTGTATTATCACAGTAAAGGCTTTACCTCACATAACATTTACATTACTCTATATATACTGTTGTTTTTTCATAGTAAAGGCTTTACCTCACATAACATTTACATTACTGTGAAAATACAATAGTATATATAGAGTAATGTAAGGTAAAGCCTTTCCTGTGAAAATACAATAGTAAATATAAAGTGATGTAAATGTTATGTGAGCTATGTGAGGTAAAGCCTTTACTGTGAAAATAGAATAGTATATACAGAGTAAAGGCTTTACTTCACATAATTATCCCACATAACATTTACATTACTCTATATATACTATTGTATTTTCACAGTGAAGGCTTTATCTCACATAATATCAAATCTATGAGATTTTGATATTATTTATTTTGAGAACAATACCTTAATGTTAATATGAGTAGCCGGTTTGAACAGAAAGAGGTGAGAGAATTCCTGCCTGATATGGCTAGTTTAAATGTTAATAGGTTAAACTTGGTAATATTGAGTAACTCATTGATAGAGATAGGGTCACTGAGATGTTTGCCAGTCCTAAGTCTCATGATGTGGTTCTGGGATGTAGAGAGTTTCTGAACTGACCTTGTTGTCTAGTTAACACAATCAAGACCATATAACCCTATTCAAACCAGCCAAATCAGGCCAGAATTTTCTCACCTCTTTCTGTTCGAACCAGCCATATCAGGCCAGATTTCTCTCATCTGTTTCTGTTCAAACCGGCTGTAACCAGCCACTCATAGGAAGGCCGCAGTAGAGGTAGACCTAGGTTTAAGAGGAATCCGAGGTGACGTGCAAGAGAGAAAACTGATCAGTGCCAGGTGAGAGGGTGAAAGAAGCCATTTAACGCTGTGTACTTCCTATAAGATCTCCCAAGGCCAGCTAAACCATAGTCAAGGAAGAACTGGGCAGAAGTGGTGAGAGCTGACCTCAGTAGAGGTAGACCAAGGAAGACCAGGGCAGAAGTGGTGAGAGCTGACCTCAGTAGAGGTAGACCAAGGAAGACCTGGGCAGAAGTGGTGAGAGCTGACCTCAGTAGAGGTAGACCAAGGAAGACCTGGGCAGAAGTGGTGAGAGCTGACCTCAGTAGAGGTAGACCAAGGAAGAACTGGGCAGAAGTGGTGAGAGCTGACCTCAGTAGAGGTAGACCAAGGAAGAACTGGGCAGAAGTGGTGAGAGCTGACCTCAGTAGAGGTAGACCAAGGAAGACCTGGGCAGAGGTGGTGAGAGCTAACCTCAGTAGAGTAGCCCTGGGCAGAGGTGGTGAGAGCTGACCTCAGTAGAGAAAGACCTGGGCAGAGGTGGTGAGAGCTAACCCGTAGAGGTTGACCAAGAAAGACCTGGACAGTGGTTGTGAGAGCTGACCTCAGTAGAGGTAGACCAAGGAAGAGGTGGTGAGAGCTAACCTCAGTAGAGGTAGACCAAGGAAGAGGTGGTGAGAGCTAACCTCAGTAGAGGTAGACCAAGGAAGAGGTGGTGAGAGCTAACCTCAGTAGAGGTAGACCAAGGAAGAGGTGGTGAGAGCTAACCTCGGTAGAGTAGACCTGGGCAGAGGTTGTGAGAGCTGACCTCAGTAGAGGTAGACCAAGGAAGAGGTGGTGAGAGCTAACCTCAGTAGAGTAGACCTGGGCAGAGGTTGTGAGAGCTGACCTCAGTAGAGGTAGACCAAGGAAGAGGTGGTGAGAGCTAACCTCAGTAGAGTAGACCTGGGCAGAGGTTGTGAGAGCTGACCTCAGTAGAGGTAGACCAAGGAAGAGGTGGTGAGAGCTAACCTCAGTAGAGTAGACCTGGGCAGAGGTGGTGAGAGCTAACCTCAGTAGAGGTAGACCAAGGAAGAGGTGGTGAGAGCTAACCTCAGTAGAGGTAGACCAAGGAAGAGGTGGTGAGAGCTAACCTCAGTAGAGTAGATCTGGGAAGAGGTGGTGAGAGCTAACCTCAGTAGAGTAGATCTGGGAAGAGGTGGTGAGAGCTAACCTCAGTAGAGGTAGACCAAGGAAGAGGTGGTGAGAGCTAACCTCAGTAGAGGTAGACCAAGGAAGAGGTGGTGAGAGCTAACCTCAGTAGAGTAGACCTGGGCAGAGGTTGTGAGAGCTGACCTCAGTAGAGGTAGACCAAGGAAGATCTGGGAAGAGGTGGTGAGAGCTAACCTCAGTAGAGGTAGACCAAGGAAGATCTGGGAAGAGGTGGTGAGAGCTAACCTCAGTAGAGGTAGACCAAGGAAGAGGTGGTGAGAGCTAACCTCAGTAGAGTAGACCTGGGCAGAGGTTGTGAGAGCTGACCTCAGTAGAGGTAGACCAAGGAAGATCTGGGAAGAGGTGGTGAGAGCTAACCTCAGTAGAGGTAGACCAAGGAAGATCTGGGAAGAGGTAGTGAGAGCTGACCTGAGTAGCGGTAGACCAAGGAAGATCTGGGAAGAGGTAGTGAGAGCTGACCTGAGTAGCGGTAGACCTGGGGGAAGGTTGTGAGAACTGACCTCAGTAGAAGTAGACCAAGGAAGAGGTGATGGGAGCTGACCTCAATAGAGGTAGACCTGGGGGGAGGTTGTGAGCTATCACCTCATTGAGTGCTCTACAATGCATACTGAAGTGTTGGTAACTAACTAACATATACTCAGAAATACACATGCTTACAGCTCATAAAGACCAACAAAAATAAATCCTTCTACACTTTATTTCACTGCTCTGTGTGGACCAACAACTAACACACAGACATGCTTATAGCTTCATACTTACACACATACTCCGATACTTACATATACACATACATATCCGTACAGATGAATAACAAACACACATGTACAGCCTTATATACTAAACAGTGTTTGTTCCTTTTCAGCTAGACACGTTCAATCACTGCCTTTTAAAATCTTTTAAAGATGATCTAACACAAAACGCCAGCATCAACAGTTTTACAAGAGATAGAAATGTGAATAGACCTGTTTTTTCTTTAGAAAATTTCTTATTTCATTTCTGCCACTGACCAGTCTCTGCAATCTTTCTATATTTTCTTTAATCTTTAAATCTAGGAACATTATCTGGTTAGCAGACGATAGAAGCTACTACGGCCACTTTCTCCCCTTAAACCCTGGTCAATACCAGGTTAAAGGGAGAAAAAAGTAGTTTACGGGTGTGCACTTCTCATAGTATCTCCTACAGCCAGCTAAACCCTGGTCAATACCAGGTTAGAGGGTGATTGAAGCAATTTTAAGGGTGTGTAGTTCTCATACGATCTACAGCCAGCTAAACCCTGGTCAATACCAGGTTAGAGGGTGATTGAAGCAATTTTAAGGGTGTGTAGTTCTCATACGATCTACAGCCAGCTAAACCCTGGTCAATACCAGGTTAGAGGGTGATTGAAGCAATTTTAAGGGTGTGTAGTTCTCATACGATCTACAGCCAGCTAAACCCTGGCCAATACCAGGTTAGAGGGTGATTGAAGCAATTTTAAGGGTGTGTAGTTCTCATACGATCTACAGCCAGCTAAACCCTGGTCAATGCTAGGCTAGAGGGTGATTGAAGCAATTTTAAGGGTGTGTAGTTCTCATACGATCTACAGCCAGCTAAGCCCTGGTCAATGCCAGGTTAGCAGGCTAAAGAGACAGTTTTAGGGTGTATACGTCCCCTAGTACCACCAATGGCCAGCTAAACCCTAGTCAATTCCTGGCTTCAAAGTGTATACTTCTCATAGGTTCTCCTACGGCCAGCTAAACCAGGTTAGAGGGTGAAAGAAACAGTTTAAGGGTGTATACTTCCCATAGTATCTCATACGGCCATATTAAGGGTGCTTGTATATATATATTCATATATATATGTGTGCCTCTGTATATATATATATTGCCAAGTGGGCCTATCTGGGTTGGCACGTAGATGCTGGCCCGGAACTTCTGTGAGAGACTGGCCCTACAAGGAGCAATATTTCCAGCACGTAGATGCTGGCCCGTCCCAGACCAACTTGAAGTTAATTCACAGACTTATTACTAAAAAAAAAAAATTATTTTTTAAATGTGACTTATCTCCCCTTGGATATTACCTCGCTTGATTTGAAGAACTAAGTGTTTTTTTCTTTCGACACGCCATGGATTACCTTTGGTCTGGAACTTCTGTGGGAGGCTGGCCCGCCTAGTGTGGCCCTACAAGGAGCAATATTTCCAGATGGATCTTTACCTAATTAACCCTAGCTAACCTCAGTAGAGTAGACCTGGGCAGAGGTAGACCAAGGAAGAGGTGGTGAGAGTAGACCTGGGCAGAGGTTGTGAGAGCTGACCTCAGTAGAGGTAGACCAAGGGAGATCTGGGAAGAGGTGGTGAGAGTAGACCTGGGCAGAGGTTGTGAGAGTAGACCTGGGTAGAGGTTGTGAGAGCTGACCTCAGTAGAGGTAGACCAAGGAAGATCTGGGAAGAGGTGGTGAGAGCTAACCTCAGTAGAGTAGACCTGGGCAGAGGTTGTGAGAGCTGACCTCAGTAGAGGTAGACCAAGGAAGAGGTAGTGAGAGCTGACCTGAGTAGCGGTAGACCTGGGGGAAGGTTGTGAGAACTGACCTCAGTAGAAGTAGACCAAGGAAGAGGTGATGGGAGCTGACCTCAATAGAGGTAGACCTGGGGGGAGGTTGTGAGCTATCACCTCATTGAGTGCTCTACAATGCATACTGAAGTGTTGGTAACTAACTAACATACTCAGAAATACACATGCCTACAGCTCATAAAGACCAACAAAAATAAATCCTTCTACACTTTATTTCACTGCTCTGTGTGGACCAACAACTAACACACAGACATGCTTATAGCTTCATACTTACACACATACTCTTATACTTACATATACACATACATATCCGTACAGATGAATAACAAACACACATGTACAGCCTTATATACTAAACAGTGTTTGTTCCTTTTCAGCTAGACACGTTCAATCACTGCCTTTTAAAATCTTTTAAAGATGATCTAACACAAAACGCCAGCATCAACAGTTTTACAAGAGATAGAAATGTGAATAGACCTGTTTTTTCTTTAGAAAATTTCTTATTTCATTTCTGCCACTGACCAGTCTCTGCAATCTTTCTATATTTTCTTTAAATCTAGGAACATTATCTGGTTAGCAGACGATAAAAGCTACTACGGCCACTTTCTCCCCTTAAACCCTGGTCAATACCAGGTTAAAGGGGAGAAAAAAGTAGTTTAAGGGTGTGTAGTTCTCATACGATCTACAGCCAGCTAAACCCTGGTCAATGCTAGGCTAGAGGGTGATTGAAGCAATTTTAAGGGTGTGTAGTTCTCATACGATCTACAGCCAGCTAAACCCTGGTCAATACCAGGTTAGAGGGTGATTGAAGCAATTTTAAGGGTGTGTAGTTCTCATACGATCTACAGCCAGCTAAACCCTGGTCAATACCAGGTTAGAGGGTGATTGAAGCAATTTTAAGGGTGTGTAGTTCTCATACGATCTACAGCCAGCTAAACCCTGGTCAATGCTAGGTTAGAGGGTGATTGAAGCAATTTTAAGGGTGTGTAGTTCTCATACGATCTACAGCCAGCTAAACCCTGGTCAATACCAGGTTAGAGGGTGATTGAAGCAATTTTAAGGGTGTGTAGTTCTCATACGATCTACAGCCAGCTAAACCCTGGTCAATGCCAGGTTAGAGGGTGATTGAAGCAATTTTAAGGGTGTGTAGTTCTCATACGATCTACAGCCAGCTAAACCCTGGTCAATGCTAGGTTAGAGGGTGATTGAAGCAATTTTAAGGGTGTGTAGTTCTCATACGATCTACAGCCAGCTAAACCCTGGTCAATGCTAGGCTAGAGGGTGATTGAAGCAATTTTAAGGGTGTGTAGTTCTCATACGATCTACAGCCAGCTAAACCCTGGTCAATGCTAGGCTAGAGGGTGATTGAAGCAATTTTAAGGGTGTGTAGTTCTCATACGATCTACAGCCAGCTAAACCCTGGTCAATGCTAGGCTAGAGGGTGATTGAAGCAATTTTAAGGGTGTGTAGTTCTCATACGATCTACAGCCAGCTAAACCCTGGTCAATGCTAGGCTAGAGGGTGATTGAAGCAATTTTAAGGGTGTGTAGTTCTCATACGATCTACAGCCAGCTAAACCCTGGTCAATACCAGGTTAGAGGGTGATTGAAGCAATTTTAAGGGTGTGTAGTTCTCATACGATCTACAGCCAGCTAAACCCTGGTCAATACCAGGTTAGAGGGTGATTGAAGCAATTTTAAGGGTGTGTAGTTCTCATACGATCTACAGCCAGCTAAACCCTGGTCAATGCTAGGTTAGAGGGTGATTGAAGCAATTTTAAGGGTGTGTAGTTCTCATACGATCTACAGCCAGCTAAACCCTGGTCAATACCAGGTTAGAGGGTGATTGAAGCAATTTTAAGGGTGTGTAGTTCTCATACGATCTACAGCCAGCTAAACCCTGGTCAATACCAGGTTAGAGGGTGATTGAAGCAATTTTAAGGGTGTGTAGTTCTCATACGATCTACAGCCAGCTAAACCCTGGTCAATGCTAGGTTAGAGGGTGATTGAAGCAATTTTAAGGGTGTGTAGTTCTCATACGATCTACAGCCAGCTAAACCCTGGTCAATGCTAGGCTAGAGGGTGATTGAAGCAATTTTAAGGGTGTGTAGTTCTCATACGATCTACAGCCAGCTAAACCCTGGTCAATGCTAGGCTAGAGGGTGATTGAAGCAATTTTAAGGGTGTGTAGTTCTCATACGATCTACAGCCAGCTAAACCCTGGTCAATGCTAGGCTAGAGGGTGATTGAAGCAATTTTAAGGGTGTGTAGTTCTCATACGATCTACAGCCAGCTAAACCCTGGTCAATGCTAGGTTAGAGGGTGATTGAAGCAATTTTAAGGGTGTGTAGTTCTCATACGATCTACAGCCAGCTAAACCCTGGTCAATGCTAGGCTAGAGGGTGATTGAAGCAATTTTAAGGGTGTGTAGTTCTCATACGATCTACAGCCAGCTAAACCCTGGTCAATGCTAGGCTAGAGGGTGATTGAAGCAATTTTAAGGGTGTGTAGTTCTCATACGATCTACAGCCAGCTAAACCCTGGTCAATGCTAGGCTAGAGGGTGATTGAAGCAATTTTAAGGGTGTGTAGTTCTCATACGATCTACAGCCAGCTAAACCCTGGTCAATACCAGGTTAGAGGGTGATTGAAGCAATTTTAAGGGTGTGTAGTTCTCATACGATCTACAGCCAGCTAAACCCTGGTCAATACCAGGTTAGAGGGTGATTGAAGCAATTTTAAGGGTGTGTAGTTCTCATACGATCTACAGCCAGCTAAACCCTGGTCAATGCTAGGTTAGAGGGTGATTGAAGCAATTTTAAGGGTGTGTAGTTCTCATACGATCTACAGCCAGCTAAACCCTGGTCAATACCAGGTTAGAGGGTGATTGAAGCAATTTTAAGGGTGTGTAGTTCTCATACGATCTACAGCCAGCTAAACCCTGGTCAATACCAGGTTAGAGGGTGATTGAAGCAATTTTAAGGGTGTGTAGTTCTCATACGATCTACAGCCAGCTAAACCCTGGTCAATGCTAGGTTAGAGGGTGATTGAAGCAATTTTAAGGGTGTGTAGTTCTCATACGATCTACAGCCAGCTAAACCCTGGTCAATGCTAGGCTAGAGGGTGATTGAAGCAATTTTAAGGGTGTGTAGTTCTCATACGATCTACAGCCAGCTAAACCCTGGTCAATGCTAGGCTAGAGGGTGATTGAAGCAATTTTAAGGGTGTGTAGTTCTCATACGATCTACAGCCAGCTAAACCCTGGTCAATGCTAGGCTAGAGGGTGATTGAAGCAATTTTAAGGGTGTGTAGTTCTCATACGATCTACAGCCAGCTAAACCCTGGTCAATGCTAGGTTAGAGGGTGATTGAAGCAATTTTAAGGGTGTGTAGTTCTCATACGATCTACAGCCAGCTAAACCCTGGTCAATACCAGGTTAGAGGGTGATTGAAGCAATTTTAAGGGTGTGTAGTTCTCATACGATCTACAGCCAGCTAAGCCCTGGTCAATGCTAGGCTAGAGGGTGATTGAAGCAATTTTAAGGGTGTGTAGTTCTCATACGATCTACAGCCAGCTAAACCCTGGTCAATGCTAGGTTAGAGGGTGATTGAAGCAATTTTAAGGGTGTGTAGTTCTCATACGATCTACAGCCAGCTAAACCCTGGTCAATACCAGGTTAGAGGGTGATTGAAGCAATTTTAAGGGTGTGTAGTTCTCATACGATCTACAGCCAGCTAAACCCTGGTCAATACCAGGTTAGAGGGTGATTGAAGCAATTTTAAGGGTGTGTAGTTCTCATACGATCTACAGCCAGCTAAACCCTGGTCAATACCAGGTTAGAGGGTGATTGAAGCAATTTTAAGGGTGTGTAGTTCTCATACGATCTACAGCCAGCTAAGCCCTGGTCAATGCCAGGTTAGCAGGCTAAAGAGAGAGTTTTAGGGTGTATATGTCCTCTAGTACCACCAATGTCAAGATAAACCCTAGTCAATTCCTGGCTTCAAAGTGTATACTTCTCATAGGTTCTCCTACGGCCAGCTAAACCAGGTTAGAGGGTGTATACTTCCCATAGTGTCTCATACGGCCATATTGAGGGTGCTTGTATATATATATATATGTGTGTCTCTGTATATATATATATTGCCAAGTGGGCCTGGGACTATCTGGGTCGGCACGTAGATGCTGGCCCGGAACTTCTGTGAGAGACTGGCCCGCCTAGTGTGGCCCTACAAGGAGCAATATTTCCAGCACGTAGATGCTGGCCCGTCCCAGACCAACTTGAAGTTAATTCACAGACTTATTACTAAAAAAAAAAAAAATTTATTTTTTAAATGTGACTTATCTCCCCTTGGAAATTACCTCGCTTGATTTGAAGAACTCAGTGTTTTTTTTTTCGACACGCCATGGATTACCTTTGGTCTGGAACTTCTGTGGGAGGCTGGCCCGCCTAGTGTGGCCCTACAAGGAGCAATATTTCCAGCACGTAGATGCTGGCCCGTCCCAGACCAACTTGAAGTTAATTCACAAACTTATTACTAAAAATTCACAGACTTATTACTAAAAAAAAAGAAAAAATTATTTTTTAAATGTGACTTATCTCCCCTTGGATATTACCTCGCTTGATTTGAAGAACTGAGTGTTTTTTTTTTTTTTCGACACGCCATGGATTACCTTTGGTCTGGAACTTCTGTGGGAGACTGGCCCGCCTAGTATGGCCCTACAAGGAGCAATATTTCCAGATGGATCTTTACCTAATTAACCCACCGCTGACCACATTAGCTCCCCTTGGATATTACCTCGCTTGATTTGAAGAACTCATGTTTTTTTTTTCGACACGCCATGGATTACCTTTGGTCTGGAACTTCTGTGGGAGACTGGCCCGCCTAGTGTGGTCCTACAAGGAGCAATATTTACAGATGGATCTTTACCTAATTAACCCACCGCTGACCACATTATCGAGCCCCATTTTTTACAGCATTTATATTTTGGATATGTCTTCCTAATAAATGTTGTAAATGTAGCGAGACTGGTGTGAATATGTAGGTAAGTAATCTATATTTTTAATTATTCATTGAAGAAAAAAATATAAATGATGTGAAGGGATGTATTTCGTTCGGAATATAGATTTTCATAAGAAGATTGTTAGTGCGTTGTATATATAAACACCTGTTTTTGTTGTTCTGAGCGAAAGTATGGAGAATAAGTGGAAGAAAAAAGGGGGTTGATAGTGTAAAAATATACACACATGTACAGTTCCGAACACAACGCCTACTGTCATCGCCTCTGTCTCTCGATACCCTCCCCATCTCTCATGTACACCACGTCCTAACACAGAGGAACAAAACTCCCACTGTCATCGCCTCCGGTTCTCTCACTATTATGAGCAAATGGGGTTCTTTGCGCTGGCCGCCCTACAGCCCTGGTGGACAGAATAGAGAATACGTTTTCCCGGAGGATGATGAGGGGATGCTGTGGAAGAGTCGTTCCAGCGCGCGAGGCTCAGTGCCTATAATGTATATATATAAGTTTAGTAATAATAATAAATATGAAGACTAAAATCCGAAGAGGACTCGATAAGGATAATATATATATCAAATATATAAGAACCGTAGAGTTTCAGAAGATCCCGTTAAGGGTGAAAACAGCTTAAACTTTAATCTGTTATTTTAATAAATATATAAAAGTTTATATATATATGCACATGTATGTCTTCCTAATAAATGTAGTGGTCTTGGCGTCAGTATGGAGGTAAGTAATCTATATTTTTAATTATTCATTGAAGAAAAAGATATAAACGAAATGAATGGAGGTAATTCGTTCGGAATAGAGATTCTCAGGAGAAAATTGTTAGTGCGTTGGTCTCAAGACGATATTTTTAATGAATATAATTTCATAATTTATAGAGAACAAATGATTCAGAGGTCGAATCCCTCATCGTCACAGTACCACCAATGCGCTAATAATTTTCTTGTAAAAATATCTTTACTCAGAACCCCAAATTACCTCCCTTCGTTTCGTTTATTTTTTTTTAAACAAAAATTGTGAAATGTACCCATAAGTATGTGTTTGGAACTCAGTAGAATTGCGGCCTTCGAGGTGGCGCGCGAGCTGCGTCTCGTATCGCCAGTCCCAGTGACTGACGTTCGTTTCGTAGTGGCGTGCGACTGCTAAAAGGGCCTGGGACTGTCTGGGCCGGTACGTAGATACTGGCCCGTCCCAGACCACCTCGGAGAATTTTTTTGCTAAAAAAAACTTCGATTATCTCCCCTTGGATTTTACCTCCCTTGATTTTAAGAATCCATTTTAATTTAGATTTTTCAACACTTATTTCATAGAGATTTGTCTCTCTCGACAATTTCAAAAACACGCATTTCATATAGATTTTTTTTTCGACACTTTGAAAAACACTCATTTCATATAGATTTTTTTTCGACACTTTGAAAAACACCTATTTCATATAGATTTTTTTTCGACACTTTGAAAAACACTCATTTCATATAGATTTTTTTTCGACACTTTGAAAAACACCCATTTCATATAGATTTTTTTTTGACACTTTGAAAAACACTCATTTCATATAGATTTTTTTTCGACACTTTGAAAAACACCCATTTCATATAGATTTTTTTTTGACACTTTGAAAAACACTCATTTCATATAGATTTTTTTTCGACACTTTGAAAAACACGCATTTCATATAGATTTTTTTTCGACACTTTGAAAAACACGCATTTCATATAGATTTTTTTTCGACACTTTGAAAAACACTCATTTCATATAGATTTTTTTTTCGACACTTTGAAAAACACCCATTTCATATAGATTTTTTTTTGACACTTTGAAAAACACTCATTTCATATAGATTTTTTTTCGACACTTTGAAAAACACGCATTTCATATAGATTTTTTTTCGACACTTTGAAAAACACGCATTTCATATAGATTTTTTTTCGACACTTTGAAAAACACTCATTTCATATAGATTTTTTTTCGACACTTTGAAAAACACCCATTTCATATAGATTTTTTTTTGACACTTTGAACAACACCCATTTCATATAGATTTTTTTTCGACACTTTGAAAAACACCCATTTCATATAGATTTTTTTTTGACACTTTGAAAAACACCCATTTCATATAGATTTTTTTTCGACACTTTGAAAAACACCCATTTCATATAGATTTTTTTTTTGACACTTTGAAAAACACTCATTTCATATAGATTTTTTTTCGACACTTTGAAAAACACCCATTTCATATAGATTTTTTTTTGACACTTTGAAAAACACCCATTTCATATAGATTTTTTTTTGACACTTTGAAAAACACCCATTTCATATAGATTTTTTTTTGACACTTTGAAAAACACTCATTTCATATAGATTTTTTTTTGACACTTTGAAAAACACTCATTTCATATAGATTTTTTTTCGACACTTTGAAAAACACGCATTTCATATAGATTTTTTTTTGACACTTTGAAAAACACCCATTTCATATAGATTTTTTTTTGACACTTTGAAAAACACCCATTTCATATAGATTTTTTTTTGACACTTTGAAAAACACTCATTTCATATAGATTTTTTTTTGACACTTTGAAAAACACTCATTTCATATAGATTTTTTTTCGACACTTTGAAAAACACGCATTTCATATAGATTTTTTTTTGACACTTTGAAAAACACCCATTTCATATAGATTTTTTTTTGACACTTTGAAAAACACTCATTTCATATAGATTTTTTTTCGACACTTTGAAAAACACTCATTTCATATAGATTTTTTTTCGACACTTTGAAAAACACGCATTTCATATAGATTTTTTTTCGACACTTTGAAAAACACCCATTTCATATAGATTTTTTTTTGACACTTTGAAAAACACCCATTTCATATAGATTTTTTTTTGACACTTTGAAAAACACTCATTTCATATAGATTTTTTTTCGACACTTTGAAAAACACGCATTTCATATAGATTTTTTTTTGACACTTTGAAAAACACCCATTTCATATAGATTTTTTTTTGACACTTTGAAAAACACTCATTTCATATAGATTTTTTTTCGACACTTTGAAAAACACCCATTTCATATAGATTTTTTTTTGACACTTTGAAAAACACTCATTTCATATAGATTTTTTTTTGACACTTTGAAAAACACTCATTTCATATAGATTTTTTTTCGACACTTTGAAAAACACGCATTTCATATAGATTTTTTTTTGACACTTTGAAAAACACCCATTTCATATAGATTTTTTTTTGACACTTTGAAAAACACCCATTTCATATAGATTTTTTTTTGACACTTTGAAAAACACTCATTTCATATAGATTTTTTTTCGACACTTTGAAAAACACGCATTTCATATAGATTTTTTTTTGACACTTTGAAAAACACCCATTTCATATAGATTTTTTTTTGACACTTTGAAAAACACTCATTTCATATAGATTTTTTTTCGACACTTTGAAAAACACCCATTTCATATAGATTTTTTTTTGACACTTTCAGAAACATAGGTTTCATATAGATTTTTTTTCGACACTTTGAAAAACACTCATTTCATATAGATTTTTTTTTTAGACACTTTGAAAAACACTAATTTCATATAGATTTTTTTTTTTTTTTAGACACTTCATTTAGATTCTTAGTTTCTTTTTTTTCAGACACTTCATTTAGTTTCTTTTTTTTCAGACACTTCATTTAGATTCTTAGTTTCTTTTTTTTCAGTCACTTCATCTACATTCTTGGTTTCTTTTTAGACACTTCATTTAGATTCTTAGTTTCTTTTTTTTTCAGACACTTCATCTACATTCTTAGTTTCTTTTTAGACACTCCATTTAGATTCTTAATTTCTTTTTAGACACTTCATCTACATTCTTATTATTCAAGGGAGACAACTCATGATTTTAAAGAGTTATCTCCCTTTATAAAATTTTTTTAAAGAGTTACCTCCCTTTATAAACGAGTTACCTCCCTTTATTGAAAAATTCCAGCTCTCCCAGAGTTACCTCCCTTTAATATAAAAACAACAAACAAACCCGACTCTATCGTCTTTGAAAGAGTTAGTTAGTTCCTATATTAAAATGTATTCCGAGGGAGGTTTTAGACAGTCGGGATTTCTTTCGATGACAAGAGCCATTTATAACTTGTATATAATATTTAAAGATTTCTTTAACAGAAACTTTATGAGGCTACAAGCCAGTATTTTTCTGTAAAAATAAACTGAACACGACTCGTATTTAAAGTGTAAAGATTTCTTTATTCATACAATTCGTAAATAATATTTAAACATTTCTTTTATTAACAGACACTTCATCGCTGTTCAGGAAACTTCGACTTGTAAATACTTTCACAATCAAAACCTTCTTTCAATGGATGCAGCAAACAACACAGCATCTGACCGAGAAGGCTGGACATCTGAAAGAAAGATGAAAGTCATTTATATACATTGTCAATAAAATAAATGTTAAACTTTATAAAAATTCTTCTAACTTTGTCTTTTACTATAATATATATGTATACATTAATATAAAGATATATATATATTTAAATATGTTGTCAATAAAAAGAAATTAAACTTTATCAAATTCTTCCGACTTTGTTTTTTACTATAAATAGACATGTATATGCATTTAAGTACAGAAGAGAGGAAACCCTGTTCCTACGTTGGGTACATTAAATGAGACGGCCTACCCCGACCAAACGGGATGTGTGTGCAGCATGAGTACCTGTCGAAAGCGACGGTTACTGCGTTGTGCTCGTGGTCAACCTGTCCGTGTAGCAGCAAAGAGGCCGAGCTGGTTCCATGTCACGTAGGTTAAAAGTTAAGTGTTCATATATATATATATATACTTAGAAACAAAACACTCTATTAAAGAAACAGAAAGGGGGAAAAAAAAAAGGGATCAAGCAACAAACGAAAGGGGGACAGACATTACACCCAAGTCTGAGCCATGACCCACAGACGAAAGGGGAAAGGAATTGATGGGGACAATGGCCAAAGACACCCGTTACTACAGCCAACCCCACCTCATGGGACTCCACATCAAGTGGGGCCACTTTCCGGGTGTGAGAGGTGGATTTTCACAGCTGACATGGAGCGAAGAATCAAGTCATTCGAGTCCTTCAGAAGTCTGCTACACACCCTTGTACACAGAGCACAAGTCCTTCAGGCTGTATCAGTGGCACCCCAACGACAGGCTGTACCAGTGGCACCTCAACGACTGGCTGTACCAGTGGCACCTCAACGACTGGCTGTACCAGTGGCACCCCCAACCAATAGCAGCACCAGTTACAACATGTTGACAAAGTCCTTCAAAATAAATTTAAAACAAGAAATGAAAGCAACAAGAAATATATTTAACAACTTAAGTAAAAAATAAACTACGTTAAATTTTATTTCATTATCTCGCCGAGGTTAACTTTGCCTTTCATCCTTACGGGGTCGATAAAATAAAGTACCAGTAATGCACTGAAATAATTGCTGGCCTTGTGCCAAAAGTAGAAACAATTATATATATATATATACATACACATATATATATATATATATGCCTGGTGGTCATCGATATGTCCAGCTAGTTTGTCTGCCAACATATGAAAGAATTATACATCTCCTATATATTTTGTCTGAGGGGGACATGTTTTGCTTTATGTTATACATAAAACTTTACATCTATATAATAAACTAAATAAATATGAAATAAAGTATATATCTTTCGTTTATTACTAAAAGTCTATGTACACGTATGTGTATATATTTAAATATATACACATACATGTACGAACATACAAGTATATTATATTTATATATACACATATGTATCTATATATAAATATATATACGACTATGTTCAAGATGTGTATCGAGGGTCTTTAGACATCGTATATATACATTAGAATTATATATATATACACCTATAAAAATGTATATATATAAATTAGTGAAATCTGTGGAGTTATAAACAAACAAACGAGGTGTTGCATTATAACTATATATTTATTAAAATAACAGATTAAAGTTTAAGCAAAGAATCGCTGCTTTCACCCTTAACGGGATCTTCTGAAACTAACAAAGTCAATCTGTAATATATATATTAGTGAGATCTGTGGAGGTGTTGAATCATAAGTATATATACCTACAGTGAGTGTATATATAATACATTAGAAATGTATATATACCTATAGTAGTGTATATATAATATATTAGAAGTATTTATAATTCTATAAATTAGTGAGATCTGTGGAGTTGTATGATAAACAACACCAACACGTGAAGTATATATATATACACAAGTATATATATATATATATACACAACAAGTATATATATATATATACACAACAAGTATATATATATATATATATATATATAATACATTGGTGATCAGTGGTGTTATAATATAAACACCAGCACGTGGAGGTGTCACCGTAGCTATATTATCGTTTAAATATTTATTCCTGTCATTGTATATATACCTATAGTAGTATATATATATACCTATATAAGTGTATATATACCTACAATAGTGTATATATATACCTATATGTGTATATATATACCTATATAAGTGTATATATACCTATATAAGTGTATATATACCTATAGTAGTGTATATATATACCTATAAAAGTGTATGTATACCTATAGTAGTGTATATATACCTATAGTAGTATATATATATATATATTAGTGAGATCTCTGTTGTATATAAACATCCAAATGTGGAAATGACACCGTAGTTAAGCTATCGTTTAAATATTTATTCATGACATAAGTGTATATATATATACATATAGTAGTGTATATATACGTATAATAGTGTATATATAATACATCAAAAGTATGTATATATATATATATACAGTAGAATATATAATACATCAGAAGTGTATATATATACCTACAGTAGTATATATATATATATACCTATATAAGTGTATACATGGTGGCTGCCAACTCGAAAACGAGTACAGCCACTACTTTATATCCATGTAGGAGAACCCCTACCGATGCGCTGAACGCGTGTGACTTTTTAGTCCAGCCAGCGACTTGAAAACTCTGGAACAAACACTACACTTGTGACAATTATTGACAGTGTTGGGCCCATCGTACCCTGTGATGACAAGTGCAGAGAGATCTCCAGATACAAAGCAATGCCTGTGCCGTGAAGCTTTTATAGTGAGCAAAGGCACTGCACAAAGCCAGTCCCACTCTCTTAACCAAAATGATAATTACCAAAAAGAAGAACGAGTCAACATCATTGGATACCATCAGGGTTGCAGGTGTTATACCAGAGTTTTCCTTCTCCTAGAATTCTGCCTTGACAAAGGCTAAGGGGTCATCTCTCCCGGTGATTTTGGATGGCCATTGACTCTTAAGAGCACCTTTGCCCTTTGACAGGTTTTGTTTTTAGTCCTGCAGGATGTCCAAAGTCACCCTCCTCACCAAGAAACTTTGGTGGGGTTGCCAGTTTAGTCGCCAACGACCCGACCATCTGACAGTATATACCTACAGTAGTATATAAACAAACAAACGTGGAAGTGTCACCGTAGCTAAACTATCGTTTAAATAATTATTCCTGACATTGTATATAAGTGTATATATAATATATTAGAAGTATATACCTAAAGTAGTGTATATAATATATCAGTAGTATATATATATTACTGACATCAGTGGAGGTGTCACCGTAGCTAAACTGTCGTTTAAATAATTATTCCTGACAAAATAGAGGGAAATAAAGAGGAAATGGTACAATAAAACTCTTCAACATCAAAGAAAACTTTACTTTACCTCTGGAAAAATGGTAAAATCCGAGTTTTTAACGTTTTTTATTCAGCTTAGAAAACATCGACTTTTTCCAGCGGCCATTTTAGCTTTACTAAACAGAGTTATTTCAATTACGCATGCGCAAAAATTTGGTCTTCAAAGCGCATGCGCGAAGTTTGTGTGTGTATATATAAATATTTAAAGGTTAAACAAGGTTCAATGAATAAATTTCACAGTAGATTAGAAGCACTCCACAAGATGGCTTTCCGGAGTTATTAATATTAATTCAAAATATTAACAAACGTAGAAATTCGTGTGATCAAGTATATTTTATTATACATATTTCAGAGGTACTGAGCTATTTTCAACAGTTATTTTATCTGATGAGGACGTACTGTTGAAAATAGCTCAGTACCTCTGAAATATGTATAATAAAATATACTTGATCACACGAATGTCTACATTTGTTAATATTTTGAATTAATATATATATATTCCTGATGATTTCTCCCGAATGAAACAGTTCTAGTCCTGTAGAAGCCTTTTCTATATTAAATATATATATATACATAAATGTATATATATAAATGTTCATCATCATCATCATCAACGTTTAACGTCCGTGTTCCACGCTTGCATGGGTTTGGACGGGGGTTTTCCCACTTGAGGCAAGAGTGATTGTCTTGCCCGCATAGGACTGTCTGGCGGGTTTTCTACAGCTGGATGCCCTTCCTAACACCAACCACATTTACAGTGTGGGGCTGGGAGGTTTTTACCGTGTTGCCTACACGGCCACATTACAGCGTGGACTGTCTGGCGGGTTTTCTACAGCTGGATGCCATTCCTAACACCAACCACATTTACAGTGTCGGGCTGGGAGGCTTTTACCGTATTGCCTACACGGCCACATTACAGCGTGGACTGTGTGTTTTTTTGTCGTGACACCTACACAATCTCATTTGTTTCGGCCTGGATGTTGTGGCACCAACATAACTTTACATTGAAAGGGGCGGTGTGGATGGGGTTGGGGTGGTGGGACGGGGGTGTATTTTGTTAGAGATACCTACTGACTGTAGTAGGTTTTACTTTGTATTTAGGTAAGGCAGGTCTTCTCTATTACTGAGTACCGCCAAAGGTCTTGGTCCAGTGACATTGTCTTGGAGAGGTGTAAGTGTGTGAGGTCGGAATTTATCAGCTCGTCCCAGGTTTTTCTGGGTCTGCCTACTCCGTGGCTACCGTCTATCTTTATTGCCCTGCACTTTGTTATACAGCTATCGTCTTTCATGCGCATCACGTGACCATACCAACGTAGCCTTCTCTCGAGTAAACAACATCTGATCCCTCTTATTTCTAATTTTTTCCTTAGTTTGTTTATGCTTTGCCGTTCACGTATATTACTATTACACATCCAGCGGAGCATGCAAGCTTCGTTCCTCTCTAGTCTGCGTATATCCTCTGCACACAATGCCCAGGTCTCACTGCCATGCAACATTGCTGTTCGTATGCAGGCATCATACAGCCTGCCTTTCATTTTTAGGGAGAACCCTTTAGCGGCTAATAGTGGTATAAGCTCTCTGAACTTTTTCCATCCAGTTCTGACTCTAGCTACTGTACTTTAAATGTATATGTATAAAATTTATATGTATATATATATATATATAAATTATGTACATATACACACAAATGTAAGTGTAAACATATATATATATATATATACACACACAGAGTTTATTTCTTCTAAACAGAGTGACTTCAATTAAATATGTGAAGGCTCATAGCTCAGTGGTTAAAGTGTTGGACTTGCATTTGAGAGCGGGTGATGTGTTGTATCCTTGAGCAAGACACTTTATTTCACGTTGCTCCAGTTTACTCAGCTGTAGAAATGATTTGTGATGTCATTGGTGCCGAGTTGTATCATTGGACATAATAAAGAGTGTATATATAATATATAGAGTGTATATATTGTGTATGTAACATCACTGGTACCAAGCTGTATCAGCCATTCTTGGACAGGGTGATGTGTTGTGTCCTTGAACAAGACACTTTACTTCACGTTGCTCCTGTTTACTCAGTTGTAGAAATGCCAAACTGTATCAGCCATTGCCTTGGACAACATTATATATATATATATAATTGTTTCTACTTTAGGCACAAGGCCACCAATTCACCAGTACATTACTGGTACTTTATTTTATCGACCCAGTAAGGATGAAAGGTAAAGTTAACCCCGGCGGGATTTGAACTCAGACTGTAAAGGGACGTAACTATGCTGCAAAGCATGGCGTCCAACCCTCTACCGATACTGCCAATCCACCGCCCTATATATATATAATAGTGTGCATATATGGAGTGTGTATATATATATATATATATATAGTGTATACAGGGTATATATTGTATGTTGTGATGTCACTGGTGCCAAGCTGTATCAGTTTTTTCCTTTTCCTTGGACAACATCATATATAGTGTATATATTGAGTGTATAAATACTGTATCAGCTTTTCCCTTGGACAACATCATATAGAGTGTATATATTGAGTGTATAAATACTGTATCAGCTTTTCCCTTGGACAACATCATATAGAGTGTATATATTGAGTGTATAAATACTGTATCAGCTTTTCCCTTGGACAACATCATATAGAGTGTATATATTGAGTGTATAAATACTGTATCAGCTTTTCCCTTGGACAACATCATATAGAGTGTATATATTGAGTGTATAAATACTGTATCAGCTTTTCCCTTGGACAACATCATATAGAGTGTATATATTGAGTGTATAAATACTGTATCAGCTTTTCCCTTGGACAACATCATATAGAGTGTATATATTGAGTGTATAAATACTGTATCAGCTTTTCCCTTGGACAACATCATATAGAGTGTATATATTGAGTGTATAAATACTGTATCAGCTTTTCCCTTGGACAACATCATATAGAGTGACTATATTGAGTGTATAAATACTGTATCAGCTTTTCCCTTGGACAACATCATATAGAGTGACTATATTGAGTGTATAAATACTGTATCAGCTTTTCCCTTGGACAACATCATATAGAGTGACTATATTGAGTGTATAAATACTGTATCAGCTTTTCCCTTGGACAACATCATATAGAGTGACTATATTGAGTGTATAAATACTGTATCAGCTTTTCCCTTGGACAACATCATATAGAGTGACTATATTGAGTGTATAAATACTGTATCAGCTTTTCCCTTGGACAACATCATATAGAGTGACTATATTGAGTGTATAAATACTGTATCAGCTTTTCCCTTGGACAACATCATATAGAGTGACTATATTGAGTGTATAAATACTGTATCAGCTTTTCCCTTGGACAACATCATATAGAGTGACTATATTGAGTGTATAAATACTGTATCAGCTTTTCCCTTGGACAACATCATATAGAGTGACTATATTGAGTGTATAAATACTGTATCAGCTTTTCCCTTGGACAACATCATATAGAGTGACTATATTGAGTGTATAAATACTGTATCAGCTTTTCCCTTGGACAACATCATATAGAGTGACTATATTGAGTGTATAAATACTGTATCAGCTTTTCCCTTGGACAACATCATATAGAGTGTATATATTGAGTGTATAAATACTGTATCAGCTTTTCCCTTGGACAACATCATATAGAGTGTATATATTGAGTGTATAAATACTGTATCAGCTTTTCCCTTGGACAACATCATATAGAGTGTATATATTGAGTGTATAAATACTGTATCAGCTTTTCCCTTGGACAACATCATATAGAGTGACTATATTGAGTGTATAAATACTGTATCAGCTTTTCCCTTGGACAACATCATATAGAGTGACTATATTGAGTGTATAAATACTGTATCAGCTTTTCCCTTGGACAACATCATATAGAGTGACTATATTGAGTGTATAAATACTGTATCAGCTTTTCCCTTGGACAACATCATATAGAGTGACTATATTGAGTGTATAAATACTGTATCAGCTTTTCCCTTGGACAACATCATATAGAGTGACTATATTGAGTGTATAAATACTGTATCAGCTTTTCCCTTGGACAACATCATATAGAGTGTATATATTGAGTGTATAAATACTGTATCAGCTTTTCCCTTGGACAACATCATATAGAGTGTATATATTGAGTGTATAAATACTGTATCAGCTTTTCCCTTGGACAACATCATATAGAGTGTATATATTGAGTGTATAAATACTGTATCAGCTTTTCCCTTGGACAACATCATATAGAGTGTATATATTGAGTGTATAAATACTGTATCAGCTTTTCCCTTGGACAACATCATATAGAGTGTATATATTGAGTGTATAAATACTGTATCAGCTTTTCCCTTGGACAACATCATATAGAGTGTATATATTGAGTGTATAAATACTGTATCAGCTTTTCCCTTGGACAACATCATATAGAGTGTATATATTGAGTGTATAAATACTGTATCAGCTTTTCCCTTGGACAACATCATATAGAGTGTATATATTGAGTGTATAAATACTGTATCAGCTTTTCCCTTGGACAACATCATATAGAGTGTATATATTGAGTGTATAAATACTGTATCAGCTTTTCCCTTGGACAACATCATATAGAGTGTATATATTGAGTGTATAAATACTGTATCAGCTTTTCCCTTGGACAACATCATATAGAGTGACTATATTGAGTGTATAAATACTGTATCAGCTTTTCCCTTGGACAACATCATATAGAGTGACTATATTGAGTGTATAAATACTGTATCAGCTTTTCCCTTGGACAACATCATATAGAGTGACTATATTGAGTGTATAAATACTGTATCAGCTTTTCCCTTGGACAACATCATATAGAGTGACTATATTGAGTGTATAAATACTGTATCAGCTTTTCCCTTGGACAACATCATATAGAGTGACTATATTGAGTGTATAAATACTGTATCAGCTTTTCCCTTGGACAACATCATATAGAGTGTATATATTGAGTGTATAAATACTGTATCAGCTTTTCCCTTGGACAACATCATATAGAGTGTATATATTGAGTGTATAAATACTGTATCAGCTTTTCCCTTGGACAACATCATATAGAGTGTATATATTGAGTGTATAAATACTGTATCAGCTTTTCCCTTGGACAACATCATATAGAGTGTATATATTGAGTGTATAAATACTGTATCAGCTTTTCCCTTGGACAACATCATATAGAGTGTATATATTGAGTGTATAAATACTGTATCAGCTTTTCCCTTGGACAACATCATATAGAGTGACTATATTGAGTGTATAAATACTGTATCAGCTTTTCCCTTGGACAACATCATATAGAGTGTATATATTGAGTGTATAAATACTGTATCAGCTTTTCCCTTGGACAACATCATATAGAGTGTATATATTGAGTGTATAAATACTGTATCAGCTTTTCCCTTGGACAACATCATATAGAGTGTATATATTGAGTGTATAAATACTGTATCAGCTTTTCCCTTGGACAACATCATATAGAGTGTATATATTGAGTGTATAAATACTGTATCAGCTTTTCCCTTGGACAACATCATATAGAGTGTATATATTGAGTGTATAAATACTGTATCAGCTTTTCCCTTGGACAACATCATATAGAGTGTATATATTGAGTGTATAAATACTGTATCAGCTTTTCCCTTGGACAACATCATATAGAGTGTATATATTGAGTGTATAAATACTGTATCAGCTTTTCCCTTGGACAACATCATATAGAGTGTATATATTGAGTGTATAAATACTGTATCAGCTTTTCCCTTGGACAACATCATATAGAGTGTATATATTGAGTGTATAAATACTGTATCAGCTTTTCCCTTGGACAACATCATATAGAGTGTATATATTGAGTGTATAAATACTGTATCAGCTTTTCCCTTGGACAACATCATATAGAGTGTATATATTGAGTGTATAAATACTGTATCAGCTTTTCCCTTGGACAACATCATATAGAGTGTATATATTGAGTGTATAAATACTGTATCAGCTTTTCCCTTGGACAACATCATATAGAGTGTATATATTGAGTGTATAAATACTGTATCAGCTTTTCCCTTGGACAACATCATATAGAGTGTATATATTGAGTGTATAAATACTGTATCAGCTTTTCCCTTGGACAACATCATATAGAGTGTATATATTGAGTGTATAAATACTGTATCAGCTTTTCCCTTGGACAACATCATATAGAGTGTATATATTGAGTGTATAAATACTGTATCAGCTTTTCCCTTGGACAACATCATATAGAGTGTATATATTGAGTGTATAAATACTGTATCAGCTTTTCCCTTGGACAACATCATATAGAGTGTATATATTGAGTGTATAAATACTGTATCAGCTTTTCCCTTGGACAACATCATATAGAGTGTATATATTGAGTGTATAAATACTGTATCAGCTTTTCCCTTGGACAACATCATATAGAGTGTATATATTGAGTGTATAAATACTGTATCAGCTTTTCCCTTGGACAACATCATATAGAGTGTATATATTGAGTGTATAAATACTGTATCAGCTTTTCCCTTGGACAACATCATATAGAGTGTATATATTGAGTGTATAAATACTGTATCAGCTTTTCCCTTGGACAACATCATATAGAGTGTATATATTGAGTGTATAAATACTGTATCAGCTTTTCCCTTGGACAACATCATATAGAGTGTATATATTGAGTGTATAAATACTGTATCAGCTTTTCCCTTGGACAACATCATATAGAGTGTATATATTGAGTGTATAAATACTGTATCAGCTTTTCCCTTGGACAACATCATATAGAGTGTATATATTGAGTGTATAAATACTGTATCAGCTTTTCCCTTGGACAACATCATATAGAGTGTATATATTGAGTGTATAAATACTGTATCAGCTTTTCCCTTGGACAACATCATATAGAGTGTATATATTGAGTGTATAAATACTGTATCAGCTTTTCCCTTGGACAACATCATATAGAGTGTATATATTGAGTGTATAAATACTGTATCAGCTTTTCCCTTGGACAACATCATATAGAGTGTATATATTGAGTGTATAAATACTGTATCAGCTTTTCCCTTGGACAACATCATATAGAGTGTATATATTGAGTGTATAAATACTGTATCAGCTTTTCCCTTGGACAACATCATATAGAGTGTATATATCGAGTGTATAAATACTGTATCAGCTATTCCCTTTCCCTTGGATATAGTGTATATATAGACTATATATTGTATATATAACATATATACAATAAACGCTGTCACATCACTGGTGACAAGCTGGCTTTCCTTTGGACAACTGCTGGTCTTCCACAAACAACCTTGCCCAGACTTGTGCCTCAGAGGGGAACTTTCTTGGTGCAAATCCTATGGTCATTTGTGACATCTATCTTCCACGCTAGCATCGGTTAGACAGGTTTGTCCCATTCAGAGGCAAGTTGGGTCGGGTGACCGTAACTCGTTCATATAGGAGTGTTACTGGATGGTTTTCTATGACTGATCGTTCTATTTTGTTGTTAAGCAGCATTTTATCATACTTTAAAATATGGAACAGCTCCATATTGCAAAGTCCGCAGTGGGACATTCCATTATTGTAGGACTTTGCTCCCGATAATTTTGACCAGCTAATCCCATATTCTTGGTTGGTGTCCTTAAACTGCCAGATTTTATTGGCCAGCGTTGTTGAGTTCTCTAGTCTACGGTTTTTCATAGAATGACTGTGTACATACCATCTATATATATATATATATATATATAAATGATAATTGGTGGCCGACTATATATATATATATATAGTTGGCTGCCAAATATCATGTCCCCACCTTGAGCTGATCAATGACAAAACATTGTCATATGTGAAAATAAAGTTTATATATGATGCAACCTTGAGACTTTGTGTCTGTTTACTTTTCATTTTCTTTCATTCCCTTTCACTCTTTCTGTATATATATATATATATATATATATATATATATATATATATATATATATATATGTATATATATATATATATATATATATACGTATATATATATATATATATATATATACTAGCAGAGGTACCCAGCGCTGCTCAGTTATTAAATAGCAGTCATGTGTATGTATGTATTTATATGTATATGTATATATGTCAATAATTGTCACAAGTGTAGTGTTTGTACCAGAGTTTTCAAGTCGCTGGCTGGACTAGAAAGTCACACTTGTTCAGCGCATCGGTAGGGGTTCTCCTACATGGATATAAAGTAGTGGCCGTACTCGAAAACGAGTTGGCAGCCACCATATATATATATATATATATATATATATATACTACACACACACATCTATATTTATATACACACACACACATCTCTCTATATATATACACACACACACATCTATATATATATATACACACACACACCTATCTCTATCTATCTATATACACACACACACGCACACACACATATATATATATACATACACACACATCTATATATATATACACACACACACCTATCTCTATCTATCTATATGCACACACATATATATATATATATATATATATATACACACACACACGCATATATATATATACACACACATCTATATATATATATATACACACACCTATCTCTATCTATCTATATACACACACACGCACACACATATATATATATACACACACACGCACACACATATATATATATACACACACACGCACACACATATATATATATATACACACACACCTATCTATCTATATATATATACAGAGAGAGAGAGAGAGAGAGAGAGAGAGAGACACACACACACACACACATAGGTGAGAGTGTCTACAATAGCCATTGTTTCCACAAGAAATATATTGCCTTTCTCATTCTGCCATCTACACTGTAGAAATGTTATGGAGTCTAATGCAATATTCAAAGAATTTACTGGATGGTCTCTCATAGCTTTCTTATTAGAAGAATTCCATGACACTGCACGATTTTCGGAAGTAAAGTGACATAGCTGTCATAATTTTAAACCTATTGACAATATCTGACTGTCTCTGTACCTACCCTGCTACATATTTACCTAATCAGCCATTCTCCTATACCTATCTATTTATCAGCTTCTCTCTCTCTCTCCCTCTCTCTGTATATATATATATGTGTGTATATATATATATGTGTGTGTGTGTATATATATATATATACACACATAGACACATATATATATATATATATATACACATATATATATATACATTAATATATGTGTGTATGTATATATACACACATATATATATATACATACACACACATATATATACATGTATATATATGTGTGTATATATATACATATATACGTGTGTGTATATATATATATATATACATTTATATATGTGTGTGTGTATATATATATATATACATTTATATATATGTGTGTGCATATATATATATATATACATTTATATATATGTGTGTATATATATATATATACATTTATATATATATGTGTGTATATATATATGTGTGTGTATATATATATATACATTTATATATATATGTGTGTATATATATATATGTACATATATATGTGCATGTATATATATATATATATATATACACATTTATATATACATACATATATATATATGTATATATATGTACATATATATGTGTGTGTGTGTATGCCTGTAGGTATGTGTGTATATGTACATACTGTAAAGTGGTTGTGTAGGAGACATAGTAAAAAGGCTCCCAGTTCAGACTGTAAATGTGGTTGGCGTTAGGAAGGGCATCCAACCGTAGAAAACCTGATACAGTCCTCTATAAAAAAAAACACAAGTCAGATGTAGTTAATTAGTTTATTGTTTTACGATCGTTTGATTGATAGAGGGAGATCAATATGTCGACTAACATGGTAGTGGTTAATTTACTACTCATTTCTAGTCTCGAAATCCCTGTTCAATCAGCCGTCTTCTTCAGAATATATATACATTCATTTATATTAACGCTAAAACGTGAGTGTTGTTACTCTGGAGTTTTGTCTGTTTATTACAGGGTCATCAGACAAGAACTGGTCATAGCGAATTACCTCTATGTCCTTGTAACTTCCCAGAAACTCTTTAACACTATTTGTTCTAATGTAAAAACTATCAGTCCGAGAGGGAGGGGACATCTTGAAGCCGATCATTAAAAACCTACCAAGATTGGAGATACCAGATATTGTCAAAGATCTACTAACTATAAAAAAAATATTTGAATATTAGGTTGAGGAAAAAGTTTGTGCACCGTGTTTGGACGGTGTTGAAGAATTGGACGGTGTGGAAGTTCTGCTGCATCCAGGCCATAGTCCAGACGCTGCTCCATCTGACTATGGTCTCTGCCGATCAATGCAGCACTTTACGAAAGGTCACCGATTTGAGTCATTTGATGAAGTTGAAGAAGCCAGCCTGTCAAGAATTTTTCGATTCAAAGCCGAAGGATTGGTACCTTGACCAAATCTGAAAGCTTGCAGGCCGTGGACAATGATGATGATCTTTATTTTGAAGAATAGTTGTTGTTGCTTTTGAATAAATTCTTGCATAAAAAAATCATTATTTTAACACGGCGCACAAACTTTTTCCTCAACCTCGTACATGGAGGTTATGAAAAGGTTTAACAACAGAACCTCCTAGCTGATTTATAGCTTCAAATTCATTTCTTTACCTTTTTTTAATGTTTATTTTTGCCTCCTTTTGGCATTCCATATTAAGATTTTATTTAGACTTTATTTTTAGTTTTATATTCACTTATCTCTGTACATCTTGTTCTTTGTTTCTCAACTGTAAGAAGTACTAGACACTTCCCCTAGTTTGTCATGGTTTGCTAGCTCTATATGGATGTTTAAATTGATTGAATGAATAAATATACATATATCATAATCATCTGTATATATAAATAAATTTATATATATATATACATATAAGTATATATATATATATATAAGTATATATAAGTATATATAAGTGTATATATATATATATATAAGTATATATAAGTATATATATATATATATAAGTGTATATATATATATATATAAGTATATATATATATATAAGTATATATATATATATATATAAGTATATATAAGTATATATATATATATATATATATATATATATATATATATATATATATATATATATATATATAGTATATATATATATATATAAAAGTATACATATATATATAAGTATATATATATATATATACATATATATAAGTATATATATATAAAAGTATACATATATATATAAGTATACATATATATATATACATATATGTATATATACATATATATACATATATACATATATATATATACATATATATATATATACATATATATATATACATATATATATACATACAAATATATACATACATATATATACATACATATATATACATACATATATATATATATATATATAAAGAATTCTAAGTTTCAATGCCGGTTGGACAGAAAATAATTAAATCGTAAGAAACAGGGGCTGTTTTTTACCTTAATTTATTCATATGTCCTAATATTTCGAGATTAATATCTCTTCTTCCGAGGAAAATAAAGTAACTATTCCAGTGTCTGATGTGGCTTGCTGTACCATATAAGGGTATAAATATATGTATGTACATATGTATGTATGTATTTTATTTTATTTTTATTTATCTATTAATATTTTTATTTTTATTTTATTTATTTATTTATATATATATTTTTTTTCTCTCTCGTGCAATGGCCATACTCGATAACGAGAGGGCAGCCATCCTGTATGTAGGTATGTATGGGAGTGAATGACCCTTAGCCTTTTTCAGGGCATTCTTCTAGGAGAAGCCAACGCAGGAAACTGGGATAACTCCAACATAAAACTTGTGGCTCAGTAGTTACCGATGATGTTGATCTTTTCTTCTTTTCGGGTTATATCTCCTGTCGCTGAGAGAGTGGGATTGGCTCAGTGCACAGTCTTTCCTCATTTAAAAAAAAATCTTCATGCACAGGCATTGCATGATAGAATTAATTGATAATTATTAATAATGTTATATCGTGCAATGGCCATACTCGATAATGAGGGGTCAGCCATCATATATGTGTGTGTATATATATATATATATATATCTTTAAGTCGTTTGGAAGCCTCGACAATGCAGATGGGTAAATCTCCGGGTAACAAGATCCGGTGGTGGAGCGAGAGATGTAAGTGGGTGTACGTTGAGATGCGTGGCGTGTATAAGACTGTAGCGTGTAGAGGAATGAAGCAAAGAGCGTAAAGGATAAAAATAAAAATAACAACACGAGAAAGAGTTACCTTGGGAGAGATTTAATTGTCCCTATATATTTTTCGGATTCACATCCATCAACTGGGTTTTTTTTTCCGGGGGGGAGGGGGGGGGGGGGGGTTGCCTGTCGGAAAGGTGCGAAACGTGTCCTCCGCTGTTCGTTGTTTTGAATATTCCCCGTAATGTAGTTTATATATAATATTGTCTTTTTTAAATGTATCATCGATTACTTTACTGATTACAGAAGAGTGTGTAACACAATCTCTCTTCAATTTCTGTGTATATTGTCAATTACGATTTTATCTGACATATCATATCTACATGCATATATACTTGCATATAATGTAAATATGCACTCTACACATGCTAGCAGAAAACCACCCAAACGGTAGTTTTTCTGCTAGTATATATAATTGTGACACAAATTAGATTGTGTAAATACCACTTCAATAAAAGAACTGACTGGAATGACCACAGATACCAAACAATTATGATTTCTTAGGTGTTAGATCATAGCGTACCACACAATCCTCAACTAGACAACTTCAAAAAGATATTATATACAGGTTTCGGGGGAAAAAATTCAAGAAATACAAGTCAAATTTCCGAAACGAACTGGATTTTATAATTACAAACATAAAGATTTCAAACAAAATACACATACATTCTTACAAAACAGGAAATTTATACCACATTAGTATACACTTACTTAGACATAGAAGCTACCCTATCTTGAGAAGCATGAGGCAGCCAAAATACTCCAATGACCACAGTCAGTTGCATTTATCAATACATTGTTCCAAGTTTTATTGACAGGTTTCGAGTCCCTGTCATTTGTCTGCTGCCAGTTCATCTTGGGACGTCCTCTTTTCCTCTTTCCATGGGGAGTTCATACCAATATAGGACCTGATTAGCTTGTCTCTCACCTGGGTGTTATGTGACATGTCCCAACCAGTCAATACTTGCACTACATGCTGTTCAGATGCACATTAGACATACAGGAATATAAAGTTTTCATTTGTAAGGAACTTGGGGAAAACTACAAGGAAACAAGAACCAATGGACTTAAACTAAAGTGACTAGTGGACATATACTAA
>OZ024762.1:20142403-20157709 GCA_964016885.1 Eledone cirrhosa
GTGTGTCTGTGTATGTTTGTATGTGTCTGTATGTGTGTGTATGTCTGTATGTGTATGTGTGTGTGTGTGTGTGTCTGCATGCATGTGTGTCTGTGTGTGTTCGTGTATATCTGTGTGTGTGTGTCTGCATGCATGTGTGTCTGTGTGTGTTCGTGTATATCTGTGTGTGTGTGTATGTCTGCGTGTGTATGTGTGTGTGTCTGTGTGTCTATTTGTGTCCGTGTATGTCTGTGTGTGTGTGTCTGTGTGTATGTGTGTCTGTGTGTGTCTGTGTGTGTGTATATCTGTGTGTGTGTATGTCTGTTTGTGTGTGTGTGTGTCCGTGAATGTCTGTGTGTGTGTATATCTGTGTGTCTGTATGTCTGTGTATGTCTGTGTATATGTGTGTATGTCTGCATGTGTATGTCTGTATGTGTGTATGCCTGCATGTGTATGTCTGTATGTGTGTGTGTGTGTGTGTGTCTGCATGCATGTGTGTGTCTGTGTGTGTCCGTGAATGTCTGTGTGTGTCCGTGTATATCTGTGTGTGTGTGTGTATATATGTGTGTCTGTATGTCTGTGTATGTCTGTGTATATGTCTGCATGTATGTATGTCTGTATGTGTGTGTGTGTCGTCTGCTTTGTTTCATAATAAATTTCTTAATATTGTGTATGTATATGTGAGTCTGTATTTCTGTATATGTGTGTGTGTGTCTCCCCAACTTCATAACTTTCTTAACATTGTGTGTATATGTATGTCTCTGTGTATATGTGTGTATATGTGTGTCTATGTGTATATGTGTATATATGTGTGTGTGTGTCCAACTTTGTTTCTTCATAACTTTCTTAATATTATATATTTTTTCGGTGGATTGGCAGTATCGGTAGAGGGTCGGATGCCATGCTTTGACGCATAGAGTTACGGCCCTTGCCATTCTGAGTTCAAATCCCGCCTTACGGGGTCGATAAAATAAAGTACCAGTAATGTAGTGGGATAATTGTTGGCCTTGTGCCAAATGTAGAAACAATTATTTATTTTTAAAAAAATGACATTTTTACAAAGATATATTTATATCAAAGACATTTACAAAGACATTTTTATATATATACATGATATAGATTATGATTATAGTGAAGAAATTAAAAATATATATTTAATTTGTATTTGTTATATATATACATTGTGGTGATGAAATAAAAAATAAATATATATTTAATTTGTTATATATATACATTATAGTGAAGAAATAAAAGATATATATTTAATTAGTTATATATTTACATTGTAGTGCTGAAATAAAAAATATATATTTAATTTGTTATATATCTACATTGTGGTGATGAAATAAAAAATATATATTTAATTTGTTATATATCTACATTGTAGTGATGAAATAAAAAAAATATATATATTTAATTTGTTATATATATACATTATAGTGAAGAAATAAAAAATATATATTTAATTAGTTATATATCTACATTGTAGTGCTGAAATAAAAAAAATATATATTTAATTTGGTATATATATACATTATAGTGAAGGAATAAAAAAAATATATTTAATTAGTTATATATCTACATTGTGGTGCTGAAATAAAAACAATATATATTTAATTTGGTATATATATACATTATAGTGAAGAAATAAAAAATATATATTTAATTTGTTATATATATACATTATAGTGAAGAAATAAAAAAAAATATATTTAATTTGTTATATATACATTATAGTGATGAAACAAAAAATATATATATTTAATTTGTTATACATTGTGGTGATGAAATAAAAAATATATATTTAATTTGTTATATATATACATTATAGTGAAGAAATAAAAAATATATATTTAATTTGTTATATATACATTATAGTGATGAAACAAAAAATATATATATTTAATTTGTTATATATCTACATTATGGTGATGAAATAAAAAAAAAAAATATTTAATTTGGTATATATGTATAATGGTGGTGAAATAAAATAAAATATATTTAATTTATTATTTATTATACATTATAGTGATGAAATAAAAAATATATTTAATTTTATATATACATTATGGTGGTGAAATTAGAAATATATTTAAGTTGTATATATACACTGTGGTGATGAAATTAGGAAATATATATATATGTGTGTGTGTTAAGTATTTCTGTGGAAAAGGAAAATGAAAGTAGAGTGCTCTATGTATAGTACAGAGTTATTTAATTACATAATAAACAACACAATATAATTATTCCATTACCAAAGGTTTCATGAAGTCAGACGATTCTAACAGAGGTGTCTGAATCCGTTCATCAGATAGAAATCTTATGAATAATTATATTGTGTTGTTTATTACATAATATATATATATATATATATATATACATGGTGATGAAATTAGGATATATATACACACACATATATATATATATATAGTAATAAAAATAACTGCGAAGACTAAAATCCAGAGATCCCGTTAAGGGTGAAAGCAGCGATTCTTTGCTTAAACTTTAACCTGTTATTTTAATAAATTTATATATATATATATATATATATATGCTGATGAAATTAGGATATATATATATATGTATTTACATGGTGATATATATATATATATACATAGTGATGAAATTTAAAAAATAATTAATTTGTTAAATGTAAAAAAAAAAAAAAAATGTTATCTCTGATCGAGACAAAGCGAGAGTATATATGAATACATATAAAAATGAAAAAACTCATCACTAGAACAGTCGTTAAAACAGCTAAGTGCTGTCAAAGACAGCGATGGGCAAAAATGCCTCAGAGAAGAGAGCGCAGTGACCAGTGGTCAACAGAGAGACAATCCACTGCATAGCTGCACCCATTCATTCTTTCATTTATTGAATATGGCCGAGTAGTTAAGGAGAGCTAAGTAGTTCAGCAATCATTAGGTCCTGGGTTCGATCTCACTACATGCCATCTTCAACTTTTATCATTTATCATAGCTTCGGGTCCACCCATCTCTTGTGAGTCAAAGTGGGTAGATGGAAACTATCTAGGAAGTTTGTGAGATGGACAAACTTCATACAGATTTCATAATATATATACAAAATCCATACAAATTTCATAATATATATACAAAATCCATACAAATTTCATAATATATATACAAAATCCATACAAATTTCATAATATATATACAAAATCCATACAAATTTCATAATATATATACAAAATCCATACAAATTTCATAATATATATATACAAAATCCATACAAATTTCATAATATATATACAAAATCCATACAAATTTCATAATATATATACAAAATCCATACAAATTTCATAATATATATACAAAATCCATACAAATTGCATAATATATATACAAAATCCATACAAATTTCATAATATATATACAAAATCCATACAAATTTCATAATATATATATACAAAATCCATACAAATTTCATAATATATATACAAAATCCATACAAATTTCATAATATATATACAAAATCCATACAAATTTCATAATATATATACAAAATCCATACAAATTTCATAATATATATACAAAATCCATACAAATTTCATAATATATATACAAAATCCATACAAATTTCATAATATATATACAAAATCCATACAAATTGCATAATATATATACAAAATCCATACAAATTTCATAATATATATACAAAATCCATACAAATTGCATAATATATATACAAAATCCATACAAATTTCATAATATATATACAAAATCCATACAAATTTCATAATATATATACAAAATCCATACAAATTTCATAATATATATACAAAATCCATACAAATTTCATAATATATATACAAAATCCATACAAATTTCATAATATATATACAAAATCCATACAAATTTCATAATATATATACAAAATCCATACAAATTTCATAATATATATACAAAATCCATACAAATTGCATAATATATATACAAAATCCATACAAATTTCATAATATATATACAAAATCCATACAAATTGCATAATATATATACAAAATCCATACAAATTTCATAATATATATACAAAAATCCATACAAATTTCATAATATATATACAAAATCCATACAAATTTCATAATATATATATACAAAATCCATACAAATTTCATAATATATATACAAAATCCATACAAATTTCATAATATATATACAAAATCCATACAAATTTCATAATATATATATACAAAATCCATACAAATTTCATAATATATATACAAAATCCATACAAATTGCATAATATATATACAAAATCCATACAAATTTCATAATATATATACAAAATCCATACAAATTTCATAATATATATACAAAATCCATACAAATTTCATAATATATATACAAAATCCATACAAATTTCATAATATATATACAAAATCCATACAAATTTCATAATATCATATTGATATTAGGCAGCTAATTGGCAGAGTTGTTAGAACGTCAGATAGAATGCTTTATGATATTTGTTTCAACTCTCTGGCTCTCTGAGTTCAAATCCCACCGAAGTCAACTTTGCCTTTCATCCTTTCGAGGTCGATAAAAAAAAAGTACCAGTCTAGTACTGGGGTCGATTCTTCCTTTATATCTCTTTCTCTGGAAGAAATCTGCTGTACACAGGCCTGGAGAGGGACGGGGCTCTGCCAGGCTTAAAATGGCCAAGAAACGCCATAAGTCAATACAGTGTTGCTACAACTCTATCAGGAGTTACAGGACCCTATATACTTCCATACATGTTGATAATGAATGATATAAGCAGTTAAATGGCAGAGTCGTTAGAATGTTGGATAGAACGGTTTGCAGTATTTATTCTAACTTTCTATGTGGAGTTCAAATCCCACCGAGGTCAACTTTTCCTTCTATCCTTTCGGGGTAGATAAAATAAAGTACCAGTCAAATACTGGGGTTTATTCTTACTCTATAACTTTTTCTAACTTATCTATGACTCTCACTCTTTCTCTGGAAGAAATCATCTGTGTAATCCCTGGAGAGGGGATGGGCTCCACTGGGTTGTAAATGTCTAAGGCACACCTTAGTCCCTAAAGTGCCCCTATGACTCCACTAGGGGTTATGGGTTCATACATCCATATGTAAATATATATCTACATACACATCTACATACACATCTACATACTTACACACACACACACACACACACATATATATATATATACACACACATACATATATGTGTATATATATATATATACACACACACATATATATATATATACATACACACACACACACACACATATATATATATATATAAGTTTATATCATTGTACACGTTACTGATGTTGTTGTTATTGTTACTGTTGTATATGTTGCTGGTGTTGTTGTTGTTGTATATGTTGCTGGTGTTGTTGTTGTTGTTGTTACTGTTGTATATGTTGCTGGTGTTGTTGTTGTTGTTACTGTTGTATATGTTGCTGGTGTTGTTGTTGTTACTGTTGTATATGTTGCTGGTGTTGTTGTTGTTGTTGTTGTTACTGTTGTATATGTTGCTGGTGTTGTTGTTGTTGTTACTGTTGTATATGTTGTTGTTGTTGTTGTTGTTACTGTTGTATATGTTGCTGGTGTTGTTGTTGTTGTTACTGTTGTATATGTTGCTGGTGTTGTTGTTGTTGTTACTGTTGTATATGTTGCTGGTGTTGTTGTTGTTGTTACTGTTGTATATGTTGCTGGTGTTGTTGTTGTTGTTGTTACTGTTCTTGTGTATAATCTATAAAAGTATAAAATGAAATTGAAACCAAAATAAAATATAAACTACAACGTACTCTCGGGTCACAAATAATAGTGGGGTGGGTGTTGGTATAAGTGGGGGTGGGTTGAGGTGGAATAAGTGGGGGGAGGGATGTTGTAACAGGTGGGGGTGGGTTGGGGTGGAATAAGCGGGGGGTGGGGAATTTGGCAATATTTCTCGGTTATCGGCGTTGATTTTTAAAAAACAACAGAATTAGTTGTTTAGTTTACATACTGAGACCCCCCCCCCACCAACCCATCCTATTTATTTCATAACATATGGGTGAAAGCAGCGATTCTTTGCTTAAACTTTAATGTACTTTTTTTTGTCATGTATAATGTTTTTCAATGTCTAAAGAAAAAATTAATTGTCAGTCAGAGGAAAGTTATGAGTTGAAATAAAATTTTGTTGGAGATAGATTAGCAAAATTTAATAAGTGGGGAGGGGTGGAATAAGAGCAGGGGTGTGTGTGTGTGGAAAAAACCTGAAAAATTAAGAAGTTGGGGCAGGGGTGAGGGCATTATTTGAGACCTGGGAGTATATTGGATTAAACCTTTAGCATTTAAACCAGCCGTATCCGGCCAGAATTCTCTCACCTCTTTCTCTTCAAACCGGCTGTAACTGGGCACTCATATTGAAGTTAAGGTATTGTTCTCAAAATAAATACTTTCAAAATCTCATAGATTCAATATTATGTGAGATAATTATGTAAAATAAAGCCTTAACCACAAAAATACAATAGTATTCATTCATTTCATTTTACGCCCGCTTTTCCTTGCTTGCAAGGGTGGGACAGGAACTGATTCTGGCTTGATTTCTACAGCTGGATGCCCTTCCTCACACCAACCTCATTTACAGTGAGTGCTGGGTGCTTTTTTGCCATGGCACCTCCACGACCACTTTGCAGTGGAATGATATGGACCCCAGTCCCTATCATCTCATTTCTACAGCTGAGTAAACTGGAGCAATATGAAATAAAGTGTCTTGCTCAAGTACACAGCACATCACCCAGTCTGAGAATTGAACTCACAACTTTTCGATTGCAAGGCCAATGCTCTAACCACTAAGCCATGTGCCTCCATGTATATAGAGTAATATAAATGCTAAAGGGTTAAAAGGAAGATTGGGTTTGGCAGAGTCAGTGGCGAATTGGTTTCAGTTCTTTATATGCTGAGTTCAATTTTGCTTTTCATTTATTTTTCTTCAAAGGGAATAAAAAGAAAGATCTTTGTTTTTATTTTTCTCATGGCAGGCTGAATGAATTGGGGCCCAGAACCCAACGAAACTTGAGTACCTGTTTATGTCACTGTTGCAAGCAGGGAAAAGCAGACATAAAATAATGATGATGATGATCATCATCATCATCATCACCGTTTTACGTCCGTTCTTCCACGCTAGCATGGGTTAGACGGGTTGTCCTGTTGTGGGCAGTGTCTGGTCGGCTGACCATGCCTTGCTCATACAGGAACTGATTTGGCTTGATTTCTACAGCTGGATGCCCTTCCTAACACCAACCTCATTTCCAGTGAGTGATGTTGATATATATATATATATATAAAATTTCAGGTTATCAATAATGTAGTGATAATATATCGTTACGTTAGAGATGAACAGCGTACGTGCAGGTTTGCTCAACGAGTATAAATTATATTCCGGAGAAAATGTAGAAAGGATGAATATAAAATGAAAGTGCTTTTTTTAAAAAGGAATTTATTAGGTATTGACATATGTTTCTGTAACAGACGGAATACCTATGTATCGCTGCTTGCGTAATCATATAATGTTAGCAAGTATTCGATAGCAAATGTATAATCAGTTGTCACTTCTTCAGAGATTTTGGATAAATTGGATAAAATCAGAAAAATTGAAGTATTTATATTAGTAATAGAGGAAGAAACAGAGGGGATAGTATATGACAGATGGTAAATTAATTTACTGCTAAACAAGTATATAATGGGTTTCTAATGAGAATACCATGAGTAAATCTAAATAAGAATTTTGGGAGTGCCAATTTTAATCTCTACTCAACCAACTGGACAGTGGACAGGGCTGGTCATTTGGTGCAGTAGTATTAATTATAAAGTGTCAATTGGGGAAGGGGGAGATTTCGATTGCTACTAAATAACATCAATGCTAGTAGCCAGCTGGTATATGCATTAGGGAATTGAATCAAGAAATCAGAAATCTCATTTTATCTATAGCAGTTTGTATTAAAAGGTAAATGATAGAAGAGTTGATAGAATTAAGACTAATAAAGAATGTTAATATCTATTTTGACAATCAAACGGAGATAGAGACAGGCGTTCAATCCTGGTAGTATTTATAATATGAAAATGTAGATTTTAAGCGATGGTTACAGTATAACGATCGCTCTATTCTGTTATTTAATAAAATGTTTTTGGATTTCATAATGCAAAATAATTCTACATTACATAATTTACAAATTCCTGTCCATGGGAATATGGGGGGGGTTATTTTCACATATACTTGTTTAGCAGTAAATTGATTTACCATCTGTCATATACTATCCCCTCTCTTCTTCCTCTATTACTAATATAAATACTTCAATTTTTCTGATTTTATCCAATTTATCCAAAATCTCTGAAGAAGTGACAACTGATTATACATTTGCTATCGAATACTTGCTAACATTATATGATTACGCAAGCAGCGATACATAGGTATTCCGTCTGTTACAGAAACATATGTCAATACCTAATAAATTCCTTTTAAAAAAAGCACTTTCATTTTATATTCATCCTTTCTATATATATATATATATGTATATGTATATATATATATATTAGGATAAAACCAGTTTTAAACTAGTTAGACCATTCCTCAACAGAGTACTTGATATTTGGGATAGTAGAGTACGGCTATGGATTGGCAGTATCGGTAGAGGGTCGGACGCCATGCTTTCCAGCATAGTTACGTCCCTTTACGGTCTGAGTTCAAATCCCGCCGAGGTTGACTTTGCCTTTCATCCTTACGGGGTCGATAAAATAAAGTACCAGTAATGCACTGGGTAATTGATGGACTTGTGCCAAAAGTGGAAACAATTATAACTAGTCAAGGCCCCAACTCTTTATAATATGTATATATACCCCCCCCCCCCCACCACATATATATATATGTATGTAAAAGGTAAACAGAAATAGCAACACAATCGGTATAGTATATGGAAGGGATATATTAGGTTAATGCTTGATATAGCAGGAAGAGGGACTTAACGTTTCGGACGCTAGTCCTTCATCAAAAGAAAGAATGAGAAATAATATAGATTGAGGGGTCGGGCCCAACCATATATATATATATGAAAAAATTTAGGATCTAACTGTCGAAATGGCCGGAGCTCAGCCGTCAGGGTATGAATCTTTTCACATTACCCACTCTACTACCCCAAGTATTGAGTACTCCGGTGGGTTATGGTCCACCTGGTATTTTACCACACCCTATCTGATATACATATATATGGTTGGTTGTAAAAACAAGAGAATCTAAGTTCACTAATGTTAAACCATCCCAAGCTTTGTTGAGACATTGATTATAGAAGCACCTTCTCCCTATCAGTTGGTAAACGACCTACACCTGCTGGTTATGGCAAAATAAATTGTGTAATGAGGGCGATGAAAATGTTTGATGGATGACTGGGTGGGCACACAATTCTTTCTAGCCAAGCCCTTATCAAGTTCTTCAAATACCACTTGAAGAGAATGGAGGAGTGGGAGAGTGGAGAAAGAAGAGCACCCTTCCAATATAGCTTTTATGAAATGTGGGCGAGTTTAAATTGTTCTTCCTCTGATTATGTGGTTGGAAACAAAAGACAAGAAACTGTCAGAAAGAACTTTTGTCTTTAACCCTTTAGCATTTAAACCGGCTGTATCCGGCCAAAATTCTCTCACCTCTTTCTGTTCAAACTGACTATAACTAGCTGCTCATATTTATGTTAAGGTATTTTTCTCAAAGTAAATGACATCAAAATCTTCTAGATTCGGTATTATGTGAGATAATTTTGTGAGGTAAAGCATTTACTGTGAAAATACAATAGTATATATAGAGCAATGTAAATGCTAAAGGGTTAATACATCAGAATAATCCGGGACCTAGTGTTGTTAGGTTCTCCTCACTCCCAGAATACCCTAGGTGGTTTTCAGCCTTATTAAGGACTATTTATTGTTGATTTCTTTCTGTTTACATCAATGTACACCCCCACCATACGCACATCTCCATTCATTTTGTATTTTGTTCATGTACGATCATGAATACAAGTGGCTGAAATGGGATTACTCCAAAGGGTCTTTAGAGTAACGTTACTCGATAAAGTGTGTCACTCAGAGATCAGAGAGTCACTCCAAGTAGAGCCGCTACTTCTTCGAATTGAGAGACCACAGCTCCGATACTATGGTCATGTGGTTAGAATGTCTCAGGAAAGAATCGCTGGACAGATTTTACGGGTCAAACCCACTGGCAGGAGACCCAAGGGTAGACCCCGAGCAAGAGGGTTGCATAACATCCATGAGCTTGGCTGTTCTGGCTTGGGGATCGAGCCAGATCAGATGGAGACGATCGCTTCTGAGAGGGCCCGCTGGAAGGAGTGTTTGAGGATCCTGTACCCACAACCCTCACAGGAATAAGTGGACGAAGAAGAGGTTCATTTACTGTCACCAAAAGTCGTAGGCCCTTGTTCCCATTTAAAAAAATTGTTATTATCATGTGGCCTGGCAGTATCGGTAGAGCTTTACTGCATAGAGTTATGGTCCTTTACGTTCTGATTTCAAATTCGCCGAGGTTAACTTTGCCTTTCATGCTTACGAGGTCGATAAAATAAAGTACCAGTAATACACTGGGGTAATTGCTACCCTTGTGCCAAAAGTAATATCTGAGTTCAAATCCCGCCAAGGTTAACTTTGCCTTTCATCCTTACGGGGTCGATAAAATAAAGTACCAGTAATACACTGGGGTAATTGCTACCCTTGTGCCAAAAGTAATATCTGAGTTCAAATCCCGCCGAGGTTAACTTTGCCTTTCATGCTTACGAGGTCGATAAAATAAAGTACCAGTAATACACTGGGGTAATTGCTACCCTTGTGCCAAAAGTAATATCTGAGTTCAAATCCCGCTGAGGTTAACTTTGCCTTTCATCCTTACGGGGTCGATAAAATAAAGTACCAGTAATGTACTGGGTAATTGGTGGCCTTGTGCCAAAAGTATAAACAATTATTATTATTATTAAGGGTGGTGGATATTGGCAGTATCGGTAGAGGGTCGGACGCCATGCTTTAATGCATAGAGTTACGGCCCTTGTCATTCTGAGTTCAAATCCCGCTGAGGTTAATTTTGCCTTTCATCCTTACGGGGTCGATAAAATAAAGTACCAGTAATGCAATGGGGTCAATTTAATTGACTTTCCCCTCCCCCAAAATTTCTGGTCTTGTGCCTATAGTAGAAACCATTATTATTATTAAACTTTGCCTTTCATCCTTACGGGGTCGATAAAATAAAGTACCAGTAATACACTGAGATAATTGCTGGCCTTGTGCTAAAAGTAGAAACAATTATTGTTATAATTTTGCCATTCATCGTTACAGGGTCAATAAAATAAAGTACCAGTAATGTCCTGGGGTAGATTTAATCGACTTTTCCCCTACACTAAAATTGTTGGCCTTGTGCCTAAATCAGAAACGTTATTATTATTATTATTATTATTATTATTATTGCCCCTCCCCCTATAATTATGTATCTAAGATATCATTATTTAATTTATGGGAAAATTTTAATGATATATTCCACTGGAGAGGAGTGAAAGTTCAGTTGGGTTCACTCCTTAATTATTAGGAAAGCCTGCAGGGCTTCATTTAAAATGAGTAAGATACAGTTGAGGGTGGAGGTGGATGGTGTAGCGTGAAGGAAGTGACTCTGGTCACTATATAAATGGGTCTAGTCACCAGACAAAGGAAATTATTATTGGTTTTATTGTTATCAGTGCATGACCTGTTGTTCTCTGGACTAAGTAGAATAAGTAGCATTCATCTTTTTTTTTCACCCAACTTTACCAAAGCTATGTTTATATATATATATATATATATATATACACAACACACACACATATATATATATATATATATATATATTTATATACATGCATGCACACACACACACACACACATATATATATATATATTTATTTATTAAAATATATATATATACATGCACACACACATATATATATATATATAAATATATATAGTAGAATAATCGAGTATCGAAAAATCGGCGCACGAGTTCACGATAAACAAAATTCGACATGAGTGGCAGAGGGCTCAATAATTCAGATAAATCAGAGCTATAACTATCGTTAAAATACCAACACACAAAGATTATGTCTAAAATCACCCATACGACCGAAAAATTACGATCAGGAAGATTCGGGTCACTCAGATAAAATATCAATAAATCATATGAATGTAAAAAGCTTACCCGGACCCACTAGGAAGATGGTAAATCTAGCTTCTTGGGTTTCTGTAAATCCTTAAACCGTCCCCTATCAGCCCACAAATATATATATATAAATATATATACATGCGCACACACACATATACATATATATTCATACACACACACACACACACATATATATATATACATACATATATTCATACATATATATATACATATACATATATATGTGTGTGTGTGTGTGTGTGTGTGTGTGCACGTGTATGTTTATATACATGTGTGTATATGTATATATATACATGTGTATATATATATATATGTGTGTGTGTGTGTTTACGGTTACAATGTACTCTTACAGTCACACATACAAGGAAGATAAACATACAGACAGACTTTACAAATGTGTGAAGATAAACAAAATAAAATTTTATTAAAAGGTCGGATGTCAGTGAGGTTATACAACATTAAAATTTGTTCTAAATTAAAACACACAAGAAATAAATAATAGGGTTTTCGGCTGAAATGAGGTCCTCCAAGGGGTCTTAGGAGTAACGTGACCCGATAGTGTGAATAGCTCTGAGATCAGAGAGCCTCTCCTGGTAGAGTTGCTACTTCTCTGAATTGCGAGATCACAGCTCTGATACTATGGGCATGTGGTTAGAATGTCTCAGGAGAGAATCTCCTAATTGAGAGATCACAGCTCTGATACTATGGGCATGTGGTTAGAATGTCTCAGGAAAGAATCTCCTAATTGAGAGATCACAGCTCTGATACTATGGGCATGTGGTTAGAATATCTCAGGAAAGAATCTCCTAATTGAGAGATCACAGCTCTGATACTATGGGCATGTGGTTAGAATGTCTCAGGAAAGAATCTCCTAATTGAGAGATCACAGCTCTGATACTATGGGCATGTGGTTAGAATGACTCAGGAAAGAATCTCCTAATTGAGAGATCACAGCTCTGATACTATGGGCATGTGGTTAGAATGTCTCAGGAAAGAATCTCCCAATTGAGAGATCACAGCTCTGATACTATGGGCATGTGGTTAGAATGTCTCAGGAAAGAATCTCCCAATTGAGAGATCACAGCTCTGATACTATGGGCATGTGGTTAGAATGTCTCAGGAAAGAATCTCCTAATTGAGAGATCACAGCTCTGATACTATGGGCATGTGGTTAGAATGTCTCAGGAAAGAATCTCCTAATTGAGAGATCACAGCTCTGATACTATGGGCATGTGGTCAGAATGTCTCAGGTAAGAATCTTTGAATTGAGAGATCACAGCTCTGATAGTATGGGCATGTGGTCAAAATGTTCCAGTAAAGAATCGCTGGACAGATTTTACAGACAAAAACCAACTGGCAGGACACCCAGGAGTAGACACCATGCAAGATGGTTGGATAACATCCATGAGCTAGGCTGTTCTGGCTTGGGGATCCAGCCAGTTCAGAAGAACTTTCTAGGTGCAAAACCCATGGTCATTCATGATCAAACGGGGTCTTTGCCCTTTAACCTTTATGAAGATCTGACAGGATAATCCACCAACACAAAGATGAGAACAAAACAAGAAATGTAAACACCAAAACTGAACTCTGAAACACTGAAACAATACTGACCAACAGTTGTAAATTCTAAAAATGGAAATTATGAACATGACACTTCATTTGTCGTATTTTATTGCCATCAATTCATTTATCAGGGTTTATTTTTATTAGCATTTTGTTTTATTTTATTAACCATATTTATCAATTAATTTATTGTCTATTTTATATATATATATATATATATATATATATATATATATATATATAAGTAGTTCCACAACAGTTAGTTCACCATTACCGAGAACAACTGTTTCACCTTATTCGGATCATCAGCTTGGTCTAAAATATATATATATATATATATATATATATATATATATATATATAGTGTGGACGTTAGAAAACGTTTTGTGGTGATATCTATCTGTCTTTCACACACAGTCTCTCTCCGTATTTCTCTTTTGGAAACATTTTTCCACGTTCAGAGTTGCTGAAGCATGGAACAGACTACCTGCATCAGTTGTTAGCTGTTGAGACACTGCGTCCTTTAAAACCTCCATGACAGTGGTCATGTAGGTGGCACAACAAGAAGTACCCAGCCTACACTGTAAAGTGGTCATGTAGGTGGCACAACAAGAAGTACCCAGCTTACACTGTAAAGTGGCCATGTAGGTGGCATTAAAAAAAACACCCAGCCCACACTGTAAAGTGGTCATGTAGGTGGCACAACAAAAAGCACCCAACCCTCACTGTAAAGTGGTTGTGTAGGTGGCACGACAAAAAGCACCCAACCCTCACTGTAAAGTGGTTGTGTAGGTGGCACGACAAAAAGCACCCAACCCTCACTGTAAAGTGGTCATGTAGGTGGCACAACAAAAAGCACCCAACCCTCACTGTAAAGTGGTTGTGTAGGTGTCACGACAAAAAGCACCCAGCACGCACTGTAAATGAGGTTGGCATTAGGAAGAGCTGTAGAAGCCAAATCAGAAACAGTGTGAGCAAGACACAGTTTGCTGACCCAACTTGCCTCAAACAGGACAACTAGTCTAACTCATGATACGTTGGAAAATGGCCGTTAAACGATGATGATGTTGATATACAGTAACCTATGTAATTACAAAAGAAAGTGGGTATTCCCTCAAATCTACTCACCTAGAAATATTAAACATCCTCGGAAACAATCCACTAGTTTTCTTATTTCTACTTATTTTACTTCTTTTTTTTCTTTTCTTGTTTATCTCTTTTGTTTTTATTTCTTATCTGTGACAGGGGGGTTAGGTGCCTTCCCTGAATAAATATCAGACAAAATAATCTCCCAATCTTTAATTAAATCAATAACAAAACACCACAACTGAAAGCAAATAGAGAGACAAATGCTTTAGAAATTAACCATGCATGCATGAATATTTATATATACCTCCATCTGTAGTTCTTTACAATTTACACATGCAAACATACAAACACATTCACACCAGTGTTGGACTTACCTATAAGCTATAGCTTAGTGCCACACACCCTTGGGGGGAACACCGTTTTTTTTAATATATATATTTATTTTTA
>OZ024762.1:20162909-20170409 GCA_964016885.1 Eledone cirrhosa
TCTGTCCACATTATATCTTATATACACAACATATCTGGTGAATTTGTCTAGTATATATATATATGTATATATATATATATATATATATAAAAATGTGTAAATAAATTATCATAATTATCATACTATTTCATTATAATACCATTATAAATTTTAAAGGATTGTAAATAAAACGAGTAAATCAGACAAAGTTGGAATTCCTCTTATTAATATAATCTTCTATACAACACAATCATACACACCCGTGTATATTTCTCTCTCTCTCTCTCTCTCTCTCTCTCTCTCTATATATATATATATATATATATATATAATGTAGGAGGTGAGTTTTATTGTAGTACAATAAAGCAATGCAGATATCGGATAAGAAGCACTCTACAGTTTGTAGGACTGGAGTATACATAATATAAGATCAAAAGATATATATATGTATGTTTGTATATATATATATATATATATATATATATATATATATGTATATATATATATATATATATATATATATATATATATGTATATATATATATATATATATATATATATATATATATACACACACACAACTCAACCCATGCTAGCGTGGAAGATGGACATTAAACGATAAACGATAATGATGACCACCACGGTTAGTTAAGGTACTCAATACGTTAAGTAGAGTATAGGCATATTTATTTCGTTATAAAAATGACTTCTACAGAACTAGAACTGTTTCATTCCTCAGTATATATACTTAAGCCTCTTTCTCCTCCCTACAAATCCCAAACTGTATCTGAAACTCAGTATATATAAATATGAAGGCGTGTGGCTGAGTGGTTAGAGAATTGGATTCGCAATCGTGAGGTTGTGAGTTCGATTCCTGGACCAGGTGATGCGTTATGTCCTTGAGCAAGACACTTTATTTCACGTTGTTCCTTCTACCTGGAGTTGCGACCGATAGATAGTATTAGCAATTGGAAAGACCAACGGAAACATTGTTCCCTCGGTCCGATTTGACGAAAGTCGATCGTTCTTCCTATATGTAATAAGATATACATATGTATATATCATCATCATCATCATCGTTTTACGTCTTCCACACTAGCATGGGTTAGACGGGTTGTCCTGTTGTGGGCAGTGTCTGGTCGGCAGACCTTGCCTTGCTCATACAGGAACTGATTCTGGCTTAATTTCTACAGCTGGATGCCCTCCCTAACACCAACCTCATTTACAGTGAGTGCTGGGTGCTTTTTCATGGCGCCTGCACGTCCACTTTACAGTGTGGGCTGGGTGCTTTTTTGCCGTGGCACCTCCACGACCACCTTGCAGTGGGGGGTGTGGGGGCATATTGTCTATATGCTTCAGCTTGTACCCATGGGTACATATACATGGCTTAGTGGTTAGAGCATTGGCCTTGCAATCGAAAGGTTGTGAGTTCAATTCTCAGACCGGGTGATGTGTTGTTTCCTTGAGCAAGACACTTTATTTCACATTGCTCCAGTTTACTCAGCTGTAGAAATGAGATGATAGGGACTGGGGTCCCTATCATTCCACTGCAAGGTGGTCGTGGAGGTGCCACGTCAAAAAAGCACCCAGCACTTACTGTAAATGAGGTTGGTGTTAGGAAGGGCATCCAGCTGTAGAAATCAAGCCAAAATCAGTTCCCATCCCACCCTTGCAAGCAGGGAAAAAACAGACGTAAAATGAAATGATGATATACCATATGTATATACATATGTATATGTAATAAGATAAGTATGTTGGTGCTGGTGAGGCTGTCTTAGGTTATATCATGAGTGTTTCAGTCCTTTGATGGGATATGGAATAGTTACGTGTCTCAATTATCTCCCTAATCCTTGTTAAGAAGATTAGAAGCCTTGAGGAGGAAGATATTTTAATTAGCCTAATAAAGACACATTACAAGACATTGTCTCATTAGCTGCATTCTGTTGAGAATTAGCATCTAGGGTAAATATACTGATAGATAAACAATAATGGAACAATCAATGTACAGACATACCTAGAGACAGACATACATACACATACACAGACATACATATACACACATACAGACATACATACACAGACATACTAAGACACAATACAGACAGACATACTAAGACACAAACATACCTAGAGACACACACACAGACATACACGCACATACATAGACATACATACACACACATACAGACAGACATACTAAGACACAAACATACCTAGAGACACACACACAGACATACACGCACATACATAGACATACATACACACACATACAGACAGACATACTAAGACACAAACATACCTAGAGACACACACACACAGACATACACACACAGACATAGACATACATACTAAGACACAAACATACCTAGAGACAGACATACATATACATACATAGATATACACACACAGACATACATAGACATACACACACAGACAGACATACTAAGACACAAACCTACCTAGAGACACACACACATACACACACAGACACACACAGACAGACACACACAAACACACAAACATACCTAGAGACACACACACATACACAGATACATACATACACAGACAGTCAGACATACTAAGACACAATCACACCTAGAGACACACACATACACACAGACAGACAGACAGACAGACAGACATACTAAGACACAATCACACACACACACAGATATACTAAGACATACTAAGATACAAACACACATAGAGACAGACAGATACACACACAGATACACACACACATACTAAGACACAATCACACACACACACACAGATATACTAAGACATACTAAGACACAAACACACATAGAGACAGACAGATACACACACACAGATACACACACACATACTAAGACACAAACACACCCAGAGACACATATGTAAACACAGACACATACACACACATAGACAGACTCTAATACATACACATACACACACTCAGACAGACATACTAAGACACAATCACACACACACACAGATATACTAATACATACTAAGACACAAACACACATAGAGACAGACAGATACACACACACATACTAAGACACAAACACACCCAGAGACACATATGTAAACACAAACAGACACATGCACACACTCAGACACAAACAAACTGAAATACAGACACATACGCACACACACAGACCCAGATACAGACACACACACACACACATATATATATATATATTCACATATGTGTCCATGGCACACACACACACACAAACAGACCCAGATACAGACACATACACACACACATATATATATATTCACATATGTGTCCATGGCACACACACACACACACACACACACAAACAGACCCAGATACAGACACATACACACACATATATATATATTCACATATGTGTCCTTGGCACACACACACACACACACCTACACCTACATATGTATCCACACACACCTACATATATATCCACACACACACACCTACACCTACATACGTATCCACACACTCACCTACACATATATCCACACATACCTACATATACATTCACACTCACACACACCTATACATATATATGTATCCACACACACACCTACATATATATCCACACACACACACCTACACCTACATACGTATCCACACACTCACCTACACATATATCCACACATACCTACATATACATTCACACTCACACACACCTATACATATATATGTATCCACACACACACCTACATATATATCCACACACACACACCTACACCTACATACGTAACCACACACTCACCTGCACATATATCCACACATACCTACATATACATTCACACTCACACACACCTACATATGTATCCACACACACACCTACATATATATCCACACACACACCTACATATATATCCACACACACACACCTACACCTACATACGTATCCACACACTCACCTACACATATATCCACACATACCTACATATACATTCACACTCACACACACCTATACATATATATATATATCCATATCTAAACCATCACTGCACCTTTGTACATTATTATTCTAAAGACTCCATGACAGATTTAAGACAATGGTTATTTTCTTTGTCTAGGACTGTCACTTCTGTCTTACATTCTTTATATTTACCAGAAATTCCAAATATATATATATATAACATTACATCATTTTATGACTGCTTTTCTCTGTTTGCAAGGGTAGGATGGGTCCTATTCAGCACAACATCTCTCCACTTGTCATATATATATATATATATAGAGAGAGAGAGCAAGAAAGAGAGAGAAAGAGAGAGAGAGTGATACATATATATATATAGAGTGAGAGTGTGTGTGTGTGTGTGTGATAGATGGAAGACATCAGGACTCTCCTGAAAGATCAAATATGTCAGGGCTCTCTTGTAAAATCAAAAATATCACAGTTCTCCTGTAAGATCAAAGACAAGGCTCTCCTGTAAGATAAAAGATAGAGCTCTCCTGAAAGATTGAAGAGATCAGAGCTTTCCTGTAAGATAGGGCTTTCCTGTTAGATAAAAGATAGGGCTCTCCTGTAAGATCAAATATATCAGAGCTTTCCTGTAAGATTGAAGATAGGGCTCTCCCGTAAGATTGAAGATAGAGCTCTCCTGTAAGATAAAAGACAAGGCTCTCCTGTAAGATAAAAGATAGAGCTCTCCTGTAAGATTTAAGATATCAGAGCTCTCCTGTAAGATGAAAGACAAGGCTTTCCTGTAAGATTGAAGATATCAGAGCTCTCCTGTAAGATGAAAGACAAGGCTCTCCTGTAAGATGAAAGATAGGGCTCTCCTGTAAGATCAAAGATAGGACTCTCCTGTAAGATCAAAGATAGGGCTCTCCTGTAACATTGAAGAGATCAGAGCTCTCCTGTAAGATCAAAGATAGAACTCTCCTGTAAGATCAAAGATAGAGCTCTCTTGTAATATCGAAGATAGGGCTGTCCTACAAGATTGACTCCAGTACGGGACTGGTACTTTTTTTTATTGATCTCACCAAGATTTTAACTCAAAACACAGAAAGAGTCAGAACGAATATCGCAAAATATTCTATTTAAGATTCTTATGACTACTAATTCATTGTTTAACGGAGGTGATGGTTATAGTGAAGATGGTGATGATGATGGTGGTCGGGGGTCGGGGTGGTGTTGGTGATTGTGGTGCAGGTGATGGTGGTGATGGTGCTGGTGGTGGTGATGGTGGTGGTGATGGCAGTTGTGGTGATGGTGGTCATGGTAGTTGTGGTGGAGGTGGAGGTGATGGTAGTGGTGGTGATGGTAGTGGTGGTGATGGTAGTGGTGGTGGTGATGGTGGTGATGGTGGTGGTGATTGTGATGGTACAGGTGATGGTGGAGTTAGTTCTTGGTGCAGGTGGTGGTGGAGGTGGAGTTAGTTCTTGGTGCAGGTGATGGTGGTGGTGGAGTTAGTTCTTGGTGCAGGTGATGGTGGTGGTGGAGTTAGTTCTTGGTGCAGGTGATGGTGGTGGTGGAGTTAGTTCTTGGTGCAGGTGATGGCGGTGGGGGAGTTAGTTCTTGGTGCAGGTGATGGCGGTGGGGGAGTTAGTTCTTGGTGCAGGTGATGGTGGAGGTGGAGTTAGTTCTTGGTGCAGCTATTTTAAATGGTGCACTGAAATGTTTTATTCACATGGGACAGATTCTTGTCAAACTGATGGGAAACACCTTACGTACATAAGAGAGAGAGAGAGAGAACAGGAGATAGATAGATAGATAGAGAGAGAGGTAGGTGCCAGATAAATAATGAGAAAGAGGTGTGTTTGTGTGTGCATATATATGTATGTGTACACAGGTAGTTATCTATGCATATATATACACATGCTTTGTATTTATGTGGCCGTGCTTTAGCTACAACCAATCTTTCTTATTATTCACACATGAGAACAATCCTTTGTCTTTTCCAATGAAATGTGTGAATCACACAAAACACACATGTTTGCGCAAATATATGGGTTATATGTGTGTGCATATATACGTATATATATATATATGTATGTGTGTGTGTATATGTGTGTATATATGTATATATATATAGACATATATATATATATATATATATATATATATACACATATTTGTGTATATATATATATATATATATCTCTACATATGCATATTTGTATATATATATATATACATATACATATTTGTATATATATATATATATACATATTTGTATATATATATACATATACATATTTGTATATATATATATACATATACATATTTGTATATATATATATACATATACATATTTGTATATATATATATACATATACATATACATATTTGTATATATATATATATACATATTTGTATATACATATACATATACAAATATGTATATGTATATATATATACAAATATGTATATGTAGATATATATATATACACAAATATGTGTATATATATATATATATAGATATATATATATATATATATATATATATACATACATATACATACATATTTGTATATATATATATATATATAGATATATATACATATATATATATATATATATATACATACATATACATATTTGCATATATATATATACATACATATACATATTTGTATATATATATATATATATACATACATATACATATTTGTATATATATATATATATACATATACATATTTGTATATATATATACATATACATATACATATTTGTATATATATATATATATATATATATATATATATATATATATATATATATATATATATACATGTATATATATATATATGTGTGTATGTATATATCTCAATGTGTGACATCTTGTACAAAATGTATATACACACACAAACACACTCATGCACACACACACACACATATAAATTTGACTGCGTGACATCTTGTACAAAATGTACACACAGACACAAACACACACACATAACACACACTCACTCACACTCACACAAACACACACAATACACACACATACATAAATCTGACTGTGTGACACGTTGCACAAAGGTCTGTGACCGTCATCTGAAGATCACAGAGGCCATGTTGGATGTTCTGCACGTGTGCAATTGAAAATGTGTGTGGGGTGTGTGCGGGTGTGTGTGTGTGTTGGGGGGGTGATGTGCATGTGTGTGTGTTGTGGTGATGATGGGTGTGTGGGTGATGTGCGCGTGTGAGTGGGAGAGGGGGCAGGTGATGTGTTGGTGGGGCGGATGTGTGTGTGAGGGTGAGTTACTTGTGAGTGTGTGTGTGTGGCAAGGGTGATGATGATGTGTGTGTGTGTGTGTGTGGGGGGGATATGATGTGAGTGTTGTGTGTGATGTGTGTGATATATGTGTGATGTGCTCTAATCTAACCAGGTCACTATGGACAGAGAAATACAAGTGTTCTCTTACCACTCAGCATCTCCCTGAGTTGACCATCTTAACACTGACCTGGTCATTGTTGACTTAGACAAGTGCTCTCTTACCACTCAACATCTCCCTGAGTTGACCATCTTAACACTGACCTGGTCATTGTTGACTTAGACAAGTGCTCTCTTACCATTCAACATCTC
>OZ024762.1:20180409-20182909 GCA_964016885.1 Eledone cirrhosa
TTTGGGGTGTGTGGGCCACATTGCTATGTAGTGTCTCGGCAGGAGGTCACATAGCTATGCAGTGTCTCATCAGCAGGCCACATAGCTATGCAGTGTCTCATCAGCAGGCCACATAGCTATGCAGTGTCTCGTCAGCAGACCACATAGCTATGCAGTGTCTCGTCAGCAGACCACATAGCTATGCAGTGTCTCGTCAGCAGACCACATAGCTATGCAGTGTCTCGTCAGCAGACCACATAGCTATGCAGTGTCTCATCAGCAGACCACATAGCTATGCAGTGTCTCATCAGCAGACCACATAGCTATGTAGTGTCTCATCAGCAGGCCACATAGCTATGCAGTGTCTCATCAGCAGACCACATAGCTATGTAGTGTCTCATCAGTAGGCCACATAGCTATGTAGTGTCTCATCAGTAGGCCACATAGCTATGTAGTGTCTCATCAGCAGGCCACATAGCTATGCAGTGTCTCATCAGCAGGCCACATAGCTCTGCAGTGTCTCATCAGCAGACCACATAGCTATGTAGTGTCTCATCAGCAGGCCACATAGCTATGCAGTGTCTCATCAGCAGACCACATAGCTATGTAGTGTCTCATCAGCAGGCCACATAGCTATGCAGTGTCTCATCAGCAGGCCACATAGCTCTGCAGTGTCTCATCAGCAGGCCACATAGCTCTGCAGTGTCTCATCAGCAGACCACATAGCTATGTAGTGTCTCATCAGTAGGCCACATAACTATGTAGTGTCTCATTAGCAGACCACATAGCTATGTAGTGTCTCATCAGCAGGCCACATAGCTATGCAGTGTCTCATCAGCAGGCCACATAGCTATGCAGTGTCTCATCAGCAGGCCACATAGCTATGCAGTGTCTCATCAGCAGACCACATAGCTATGCAGTGTCTCATCAGCAGGCCACATAGCTATGCAGTGTCTCATCAGCAGGCCACATAGCTATGCAGTGTCTCATCAGCAGACCACATAACTATGTAGTGTCTCATCAGCAGACCACATAGCTATGCAGTGTCTCATCAGCAGGCCACATAGCTCTGCAGTGTCTCATCAGCAGACCACATAGCTATGTAGTGTCTCATCAGTAGGCCACATAACTATGTAGTGTCTCATTAGCAGACCACATAGCTATGCAGTGTCTCATCAGCAGGCCACATAGCTATGCAGTGTCTCATCAGCAGACCACATAACTATGTAGTGTCTCATTAGCAGACCACATAGCTATGCAGTGTCTCATCAGCAGGCCACATAGCTATGCAGTGTCTCATCAGCAGGCCACATAGCTATGCAGTGTCTCATCAGCAGGCCACATAGCTATGTAGTGTCTCATCAGCAGACCACATAACTATGTAGTGTCTCATCAGCAGGCCACATAGCTATGCAGTGTCTCATCAGCAGGCCACATAGCTATGCAGTGTCTCATCAGCAGGCCACATAGCTATGCAGTGTTTCATCAGCAGGCCACATAGCTATGCAGTGTCTCATCAGCAGGCAATGATATCAAAATATAATAAATTTGCTCGACCTCAGACTGTTCTGTTCAAAAAGCTACCTTAATCCCAGGATTTAAAGAAGAGCAATGAATTTTTGTGATAATACTTTAATGACATTCCTTACTACAAATAGAATACAGGCAGAAATAGTAAATTGTTTAATGAGATACTTACTTCTGCCATTGGATAGCTTCTCTACATCAGGTGAAATATTTGTCAATGACAGAAGAACATCATCCAGATGGTCATCACGCAGCCTTATCCTTAATCTTTGGTATATTTCATTTTGGAAAAAGAGTTGTTCCCAGGTATACATACTGCCAAATAATGATACTAGCACACACAGTCCCCTTGACCACGATATCTGTCTATTCTATCTGTCTGAGTTTGATTATTTGTTACTGTCACGCAAAAAAATTACGTTCAGCTAAGTGAGTCTTGTGGCTAGATGTTTCTCTAGTTGGTATTCTAATCCAAAATAATTCAGAGAACTTTTTCAGGGATCACTTAGCCTAAGATTGAAACCCTTTGGCGGGCCAGATGTGGACCATGGGGCCGGGGGTTGCTGACATCTGTTATAGATCCTTGTCTAGGCAAGTATATCACAGCTATAAACCCTGTGGATAAGATGGAGAAGGTAGAGAAGGTATTACCTTGGAGAACGGCCAGAGACACCCACTGCATCAACCACTCCACCTCATGGGGCTGCTTCCTGAGCTGGGAGTCACTCCTCTCAATTTTGCAGAAGAAATGACAGTTCAGGGACTGGGGATACAGGAGCTCTTGACATTGACTAACAGGAAAGGGAAGCGGTCAGTCAAATCCTGGAATTTGAATATCTTTCTCTCCTCCATGCTCTAGGTAGCAGTGCCCTAGTAGATATGAGGATCGGATGAGAAAAAGACATACATACATGATGGCTTGAACTTGATTTCGAGTAATGCCATCGCTTGACACTTAAGCATGAACATCACGGGCATGGCTTTTTAGTCCTGT
>OZ024762.1:20187909-20192909 GCA_964016885.1 Eledone cirrhosa
ATTTGCATATAATATCAATATACACACTACACACACTAGCAGAAAAACACCCAATGAGTGTTTTTTCTGCTAGTACTAATAATTGTTTCTACTTTAGGCACAAGGCCAGCAATTACCCAGTGCATTACTGGTACTTTATTTTATCGACCCCGTAAGGATGAAAGGCAAAGTCAACCTCGGTGGGATTTGAACTCAGATCGTAAAGGGACGTAACTATGCTGGAAATCATGGCGTCCGACCCTCTACCGATACTGCCATTGAAACTCAAATAGTGAATGTGTTTTTATGGGTAGCATGACCTTCCGAAAGCATAATAATATCTAGTTCAACACAGAGTTTCACATCAAGAAGCATATTGTAAAATACTGCATTAGATACCTGTTGTCTACATTATCCCAAATCTTGCTTAGATATCTTCTACTGATGTGGAGTGCTTAAGGGTGATTACACCGTTGATTGCTGATTGCTGTGATAAAAATACAGCACTGACAGTCAATTAACATTGAAATTAATACAACTATATATGTGTGTGGAGGGGGGAGGGTGTAAACTAATTATATAATTGTTTTCCATATTTTCTACATAATTTCGGGTATCGAATAATCATCCCCCAAATTGCTTACTAATTTTTCAGATTTTTTCCAACATCCTTCCTCTCCCTATTATTTGGGACCCGAGAGTTTATAGAGAGAGTCAGAGGGACATAACTATTGTCTATAATACCACACTATACATTTATGTTGACATCAAGCGAGACTCCTTGTTCTCCTGGCTGTAGAGAATTAAGGTTCAGAATCTCTCTCTCTCCCACCCTTCTTCTCCCCATACCCCCTCTTTCTTTCTCTCTCTCTCTCTCTCTCTCTCTCTCTCTCTCTCTCTCTCTATATATATATATATATATATATATATATATACACATAGCTACATCTCTCTCTCTCTCTCTATATATATATATATATATATATGTATATATATATATATATTTATATTTCCCTGTTTTATTAATAGCGCACTGTATATCTCTCTCTGGTGTGTTACCTATTGTATTTTAAAGAGCTCAGGATTCCTTTTCCTTTGAGCACATTATTTTCAGGGAATAGCGAGGGCCTATGACTCCGTTAATTTATCGTGATATATATATTTATATATATATATATATCATAAATATTATATTAATATCATAAATATCTTTGATATATATATATATATATATCTAGGGCGGGTAAAATTCCCGAGATCCATGGACGAGTTCTCTCCAGCGGTCTCTGTCCCTCATTATCACTGCCATGTCCTGCATCTCCAACAGACCAGTGTCTGTCCTTAGGGCATCAACATACGTTAACCTTGGTCTTCCTCTTCCAGTGTGTCCATGCAGGGGCTCCCACAGGAGCACTGAGTGCAATGTCAACTCTGGATGTCGGTGAGCATGTCCAGCTCACCTCAGTCTCCTCTGTGTCACTTTTGAGCTGACTTTTGGGAGGCTCCCATACAGCTCTGAGTTTTTCAGATGCTGAATTTGCCGAAGACATAGTTTTGGTGACAAATAGAGTGAAGGAGGCAGAGGATTTGATGCAGGAGGTTGAGACTGTGTCGATGAGTGTGGGGCTGAGAATGAATGAGACTAAAACAAAATATCTGGTAAAGAATGTTGAGAAGCCAGAGGGGATCACTAATGTAGGCGGGAAGCCGTTAGAATTGGTTGAGAACTTCCTGTATTTGGGAGCAAAGATTGGGAATACGGAAGATGATGTGGTTGAGAGGAAGAGGAAGGCCTGGGCGGCATGCCACAGCTTGAGATCGGTGTGGAAGTCGGACCTTCGTAAAGACCTAAAAATCCCCCTCTTCATTGCTGTAGTGGAGTCTGTGCTGCTGTACGGGTCTGAGACTTGGACACTGACCAAGAAACTCACTCAGATGGTGGATGGGTGCTACACGAGAATGCTGAGGATGGCTCTGAACATTAATCAGTATATATATATATATCTGTCCCTCTCTCACTCTCTCTCCGCCCCTCTCTCTCTCTCTCTCTCTCTCTCTCTCTCTCTCTCTCTCTATATATATATATATATATATATATAAAGTATTAAGGATACTATTTATGGTTATGTATGTAATAAAACCTTTTATGGTTATATATTTTTTATACAAACCCCAAATAGTGAAAGATAGTCATTTATTACTATCTTATTACCAGTAAGATAAATAGCTCAATGTAATAACATCAGTTGTTTTACAGAGCAGTTATATAGAGATTGTTTCATACACTGACTACTCTAAACTTTCCTCTCGCTTTATCTTCATAAACTGCAAATGTTTCATTTTTATTTTTATTTTTATTTTTATTTTTATTTTTATTTTTATTTTTATTTTTATCCTTTAACCTTTATATGTAAATTGCCATGCTATATCATTTTGATGGATGTCATTCCACTGTGGGTCAATATATGCATATGTTTTTATATGTCTCTTGTGTTGAAAAGGAGGTCAAGTATGTTATAGATCACTAAACAGTTGCTCCGAAGAATCCAGACCTCGGTTTGGAGGAAAAAATTGCAAGCAAATAAATGATCTAAACTGAACTTTGATTATTGTAATCTCTCTCTCTCTCTATATATATATCTGTCCCCCCCTCTCTCTTTATATATATATATATCTGTCCCCCTCTCTCTCTATATATATGTGTGTGTGTGTGTGTGTGTGTATGTGTGTGTGTGTGTGTGTGTGTGTGTGTGTGTGTGTGTGTGTGTGTGTGTGTGTGTGTGTGTGTGTCCATGTCCACCCCAGTAGATATTACATTTAACAGTTATGTCATCAGTACACAGCTTTAAAACCTCATTAAGTTTCTGTAGTCATCTGTTGCTTTCTTATCAGAAATTGTGACAGAGAAGGAAACCTTATGTAATTCTATATAGAGTGTTAACTAGCTGGAGAGATTGAAGGAGCCAAGGAAAGAGAATCAGGGATGAGATATATTATTAATATTACTTTAAAGAATTATTGTCGATTGGCAGTATCGGTAGAGGGTCGGACGGCATGGTTTGATGCATAGAGTTATGGCCCTTGCCATTCTGAGTTCAAATCCCGCCGAGGTTGACTTTGCCTTTCATCCTTACGGGGTCGATAAAATAAAGTACCAGTAATGAACTGGGATAATTGCTGGCCTTGTGCCAAAAGTAGAAACAAGGGCAGTGGATTGGCAGTATCGGTAGAGGGTCGGACGCCATGGTTTGCAGTATAGAGTTACGGCCCTTGCCATTCTGAGTTCAAATCCCGTCGAGGTTAACTTTGCCTTTCATCCTTACGGGGGTCGATAAAGTAAAGTACCAGTAATGCACTGGGTAATTGCTGGCCTTGTGCCTAAAGTAGAAACAAATATTACTTTAAAGAATTATTGTGGATTGGCAGTATCGGTAGAGGGTCGGACGCCATGCTTTGACGCATAGAGTTACGGCCCTTGCCATTCTGAGTTCAAATCCCGCCGAGGTTAACTTTGCCTTTCATCCTTGCGGGGGTCGATAAAATAAAGTACCAGTAATGCACTGGGGTAATTACTGGCCTTGTGCCAAAAATAGAAACAATTATTAAGTATGAGTAAAGCATTGGACAACATGGTTTGTAGCTTATAGTTACGTCCCTTTAAGTTCTGAGTTCAAATCCCGCCAAGTTTAGCTTTACCTTTCATCCTTACAGGGTCGATAAAATAAAGTACCGGTAATATACTACGGTCAATTTAATCGACTCCCCTCCCCTCGCCCAAATCGATGGCCTTGTGCCTAAAGTAGAAACAGTTATTATTTTAAAGAATTATTAGTAAGTATCGGTAGAGCGTCGGACAGCATGCTTTGTGGCATGGCGTTACGGCCCTTTACGTTCTGAGTTCTAATCCAGCTGAAGTTAGATTTGCTTTTCATCCTTCTGGGGTCAATAAAATAAAGTACCAGTCATGTACTGTGGTCGATGTAATAGACTTTCCTCTCCCCCCAAAAAATTGTTGGCCTTGTGCCTTACTTGGAAACAATTACTAGTAAGTGAAATTGGCAATAGATTGGCAGTATTAGTAGAGTGTTGGGCATGCTTTGTGGCATATAGCTATGTCCCTCCTTTACACTTTGAGTTCAAATCCCACTGAGGTTAGCTTTGCCTTTTATCCTTATGGGATCAATAAAATAAAGCCTAACCGGAGGTTATTAGCCCCACTTCAGTACTGACATGGTATATGCTGACTCATCACACCCTTGCTAGTAGGGAAAGTGGGTGTTAAACAATGATGATGATAGATTAGTTAAGTATTTGTTACCTAACTAATTGTAAAACTGAAGAGAAACTCATTGGTGCATGTGATTTTATTGGCTGTGTGACCTTCTCGAAGTAGAGCAAACACACACATATATATTGGCAACATGAGCTTCCCTAGGTATTATATATATCAGCTGAATGTTAATGATTTGTGAAGTGCAAGGCTATATAGTAGTGAGACATGGGAAGTGAATGCAGAGGACAGCCGAAGGTTGGAGAGAAATGAAGCAAGAATACTTTGATTGATGTGTAATGTTAATTGTGTGAACAATAAAACATGGATGAACTGAGAGAGAAACTGGGTATAAGAGGAATCAGATGTAGTGCGCAGGAGAGGAGACTGCATTGGTATGGACATGTGATGTGTATGGATGATGATTGCTGGGTGAAGAAGTGTCAGGAAATCCCAGTGAGCCACAGGAGAGGAAAACCAAGGAAGACTTGGGCAGAGGTTGTGAGAGCCAATCTGAAATCACTGAAGCTCCCAGAGGAGATGATAAAAGAACATGATAAGTGGAGAGATACTCTAATGATACAGCAAATAATTGTTCCTACTTTTTGGCACAAGGCCGGCAATTACCCCAGTACATTACTGGTACTTTATTTTATCAACCCCGTAAGGATGAAAGGCAAAGTTAACCTCGGCGGGATTTGAACTCAGAATGGCAAGGGCCGTAACTCTATATGTCAAAGCATGGCGTCTG
>OZ024762.1:20200409-20220409 GCA_964016885.1 Eledone cirrhosa
AAGCTACTTCATCCTTGGCCCCTGAGACCACAGTCATTCAGTTCAGAACTACAGACACTACAGCCACCCAGACCCCAGTAACTCAGTCTGGGAACCATCAAACTACAGCCACTCAGGTTCCAGTCTCAGAATCTACACTTTCTCAGAATGCAATTACTCAATCATCTGCTGAATCAGTAGCTACAGAATCTGCTTCTCAGTTCACAACCAAGACTCAATCTACAGTGAGTCAGTCCATAACTGCTCAATCTACAGGCAGACAGTTTGTCTTAGATTCTTTTACAGCTATGTCGTCTTCAGATACCAAACAGTCCTCTGAGCTGACTCCAGTTGACACAACGGAAATTAAGACAGCTACCGTTGAGCCAACAATAATTAAGAGAACTACAGTTGAACTGACTACAGCTGAGAAAACCACAGCTGAACCAACTACACTAGAGAGAATTACAGTTAAGCCAATGACAGCTGAACCAACCACAGCTGAGCCAACCACAGCAGAACCAACTACAGTAGAGAGAATTACAGTTAAGCCAATGACAGCTGAACCAACCACAGCAGAACCAACCACAGCTGAGCCAACCACAGCAGAACCAACTACAGTAGAGAGAATTACAGTTAAGCCAATGACAGCTGAACCAACCACAGCTGAACCAACCACAGCTGAGCCAACCACAGCAGAACCAACTACAGTAGAGAGAATTACAGTTAAGCCAATGACAGCTGAACCAACCACAGCTGAGCCAACCACAGCAGAACCAACTACAGTAGAGAGAATTACAGTTAAGCCAATGACAACTGCACAAGCTATAGCTGAGCCAAGTACAACTGAGACGGCTACAGTTGAGCCAACTACAGCAGAACCAACTACAGTTCAGCTAACTACAGAGGAGATGGTTACAGCTGAGAGAACTACAGTTGGTTCAACTAGGGTTGATCCAACTACAGCTGAGCCAACTACAGCTGAGCCAACTACAACTGAGCCAACTACAGCTAAGCTGACTACAGCTATACCAACTGTAATTGAGCCAGTTACATCTGAACTAAGTACAGCTGAGTTGACTACAGCTGAGAGAATTACAGCTAAGCCAATAACAACTGAACCAACTACAGTTAAGATGGTTACAGTTGAGCCAATTACAGCAGAGCCAACTACAGCTGAACCAACTACATTTGAGATAGCTACAGCTGAGAGAACTACAGTTGGTTCAACTAAGGTTGATCTGACTACAGCTGAATCAGCTACAACTGAGTCAACTACACCTAAATCAAGTTCATCTGAGCCAACTACAGCTGAGCCAACTACAGCTGAGCCAACTACAGCTGAGCCAACTACAGCCAAGTCAACTACATCTGAGCCAACTACTGCTGAATCAACTACAGCTGCACTGTCCAGCACTGAGCAGTCTAAAGTTGTTCAGTCATTTGAGTCAAGTAGTGTCCCTCAGTCAACTGGTAAGTCAAGTATCATTCCACCATCATCTCAGTCAACGGCTGGACTATTTTCAGACACAGAGTTTACAAATGAACTAACATCTGCTCCAGTGGTCACTGTAACTGTTCCATTCAACAGTAAGCCATCAACATCTCAGTATATAGCTGAATCCTCTACAAAAATAACAACAGCACCAGTAGAGACCACAACTGAGCCATCTACAGTCACTGCACCAATAGAGACCACAACTGAGCCATTTACAGTCACTGAACCAGTAGAGACCACGACTGAGCCATCTACGGCCACTTCTGACACGTATACACCATCTATGCCGGCAGTTCATACATTCATTGAGTTTACTGATTATGTAACTGAATCAATTTCAACTACTCAAGCTACAACAGAGTTCTCTACAATTACTCAGTTCCCAGATGAAACATCAGCACAAACAACTGAGTTCACAACTCCCATGCACAGATCAACTAAGCCTTCCACAGAACTTCAAGACTCAACTGAAACAGCAACAGAAACACAAAGTATATCTAAAGAGTCCTCGAAAGTCACTCTAGGCTCAACTACATCCTTACTTCTCAGCCAGAGCACTAATACAGCCTTGATCACATCAGAACCTCCAACTAATCCAACCATAACCATGTCTGCATTTACTCCAACAACACATGAGTCATCTACATCTACACCAGCTACACTTGAGTCATCTACATCTACTCCAACTACAGTTGAGCCGTCTACATCTACTCCAACTACAATTGAGCCATCTATATTTACTCCAGCTACAGTTGAGCCGTCTACATCTACTCCAACTACAGTTGAGCCGTCTATATCTACTCCAACTACAGTTGAGCCGTCTATATCTACACCAACTACAGTTGAGCTGTCTACATCTACTACAACTACAGTTGAGCCGTCTATATCTACTCCAACTACAGTTGAGCTGTCTACATCTACTACAACTACAGTTGAGCCATCTATATCTACACCAACTACAGTTGAGCTGTCTACATCTACTACAACTACAGTTGAGCCGTCAATATCTACTCCAACTACAGTTGAGCTGTCTACATCTACACCAACTACAATTGAGCCGTCAATATCTACTCCAACTACAGTTGAGCTGTCTACATCTACACCAACTACAATTGAGCCGTCTATATCTACTCAGATGACATCAGGGTCTCCAGCCATTACAGTGATACTTGAGTCTTCTTCAACAACTGAAACTACAACAGAACCAACTACCACTCCACCCACAACTGAACCAGCAACCACAGAACCTTCAACAACCCCGCCCACAAAAGAACCTTCAACAACCCCGCCCACAACAGAACCTTCAACAACCCCGCCCACAACAGAACAAACTGTAACCCCACCCCCAATTGAACATGTTACTACTCAGCCTACAACCAAACCACCCACAACCCTGCCCACAACGGAACCACCCACAACCCCTCCCACAACAGAACCTCCAACAATTCCATCCACTACCCAATATGTAACAACTCCACCAACATGGTCCCAGCCTGCTTCAACAGTTGGCGAAACTGTGACCCAGGGTAGTACCGAAGACCTGATATCCACCTCAAGCAATGTTATATATCCTCTGACAACGAAATCAAAACCTTTAAACTTAAACAAGACATCAATAAGTAGCTCAGAGACATATCCTTCAACAACAACAACACCAACAACACCTACTACTATCACAAAACCAACAACTACAACACCCACTACTACGACACCAACAACAACACAACCACCAACTACAACAACACCCACAACAACACTACCACCAACTACAACAACACAACCACCAACTACAACAACACTCACAACTACAACACCCACAACAACACAACCACCAACTACAACAACACAACCACCAACTACAACAACACTACCACCAACTACAACAACACAACCACCAACTACAACAACACCCACAACAACACAACCACCAACTACAACAACACAACCACCAACTACAACAACACAACCACCAACTACAACAACACAACCACCAACTACAACAACACTCACAACAACAACAACAACACAACCACCAACTACAACAACACCCACAACAACAACAACACAACCACCAACTACAACAACACAACCACCAACTACAACAACACAACCACCAACTACAACAACACCCACAACAACACAACCACCAACTACAACAACACTCACAACTACAACACCCACAACAACACAACCACCAACTACAACAACACAACCACCAACTACAACAACACCCACAACTACAACAACACAACCACCAACTACAACAACACCCACAACTACAACAACACAACCACCAACTACAACAACACCCACAACAACAACAACACAACCACCAACTACAACAACACTCACAACAACAACACAACCACCAACTACAACAACACCCACAACTACAACAACACCAACAACAACTACAACAACACAACCACCACCACCAACAACAACAACAACCACTACCACAACAACACCTACTACTACTTCTGTTATGAATATGACTGATGAAGTTACTACTACTAGTACTAGTAATATTACTGATGCTACTACAAATAGCAGCGTTGCTACGGAGATTTCATGGAAAAGCACACCTGCAGCTGAAATACAAGGGTCTCCACTGACCATTATCGGGGGCTTTGAGATCATACAGGGTGCTGTTTGGTCAAAAGAACTTACAGACACAAACTCTATAGAATATAGTGATTTGGAGAAAGAACTAGATAAACTGGTTGGTAAATTCTTGTTTGTCTAAATATTTGTCTGAGTGTTTGTCTGAGTGTCTGAATATCTAGATGTCTGAGTGTTTGTCAGAGTGTCTGAATATCTAGATGTCTGATTGTTTGTCTGAGTGTCTGAAGATCTAGATGTCTGAGTGTCTGTCTGAGTGTCTGAAGATCTAGATGTCTGAGTGTCTGTCAGAGTGTCCGAAGATCTAGATGTCTGTCTGAGTGTCTGAACATCTAGATGTCTGATTGTCTGTCAGAGTGTCTGAATATCTAGATGTCTGATTGTCTGTCAGAGTGTCTGAACATCTAGATGTCTGATTGTCTGTCAGAGTGTCTGAATATCTAGATGTCTGATTGTCTGTCAGAGTGTCTGAATATCTAGATGTCTGATTGTCTGTCAGAGTGTCTGAATATCTAGATGTCTGATTGTCTGTCAGAGTGTCTGAATATCTAGATGTCTGATTGTCTGTCAGAGTGTCTGAACATCTAGATGTCTGATTGTTTGTCAGAGTGTCTGAATATCTAGATGTCTGATTGTCTGTCAGAGTGTCTGAATATCTAGATGTCTGATTGTTTGTCTGAGTGTCTGAACATCTAGATGTCTGATTGTCTGTCAGAGTGTCTGAATATCTAGATGTCTGATTGTCTGTCTGAGTGTCTGAACATCTAGATGTCTGATTGTCTGTCAGAATGTCTGAACATCTAGATGTCTGATTGTCTGTCAGAGTGTCTGAATATCTAGATGTCTGATTGTCTGTCTGAGTGTCTGAATATCTAGATGTCTGATTGTCTGTCTGAGTGTCTGAATATCTAGATGTCTGATTGTCTGTCAGAGTGTCTGAATATCTAGATGTCTGATTGTCTGTCTGAGTGTCTGAACATCTAGATGTCTGATTGTCTGTCAGAGTGTCTGAATATCTAGATGTCTGATTGTCTGTCAGAGTGTCTGAATATCTAGATGTCTGATTGTCTGTCTGAGTGTCTGAACATCTAGATGTCTGATTGTCTGTCAGAGTGTCTGAACATCTAGATGTCTGATTGTTTGTCTGAGTGTCTGAACATCTAGATGTCTGATTGTCTGTCAGAGTGTCTGAATATCTAGATGTCTGAGTGTCTGAATATCTAGATGTCTGATTGTCTGTCAGAGTGTCTGAATATCTAGATGTCTGATTGTCTGTCAGAGTGTCTGAATATCTAGATGTCTGAGTGTCTGAAGATCTGTCTGTCTGAGTGTCTGAAGATCTAGATGTCTGATTGTCTGTCAGAGTGTCTGAACATCTAGATGTCTGTCTGTCTGTCTGAGTGTCCGAAGATCTATCTGTCTGTCTGAGTGTCTGAACATCTAGATGTCTGAGTGTCTGAAGATCTAGATGTCTGTCAGTCTGTCTGAGTGTCTGAAGATCTAGATGTCTGTCAGTCTGTCTGAGTGTCTGAACATCTAGATGCCTGAGTGTCTGTCAGAGTGTCTGAAGATCTAGATGTCTGTCAGTCTGTCTGAGTGTCTGAAGATCTAGATGTCTGTCTGTCTGTCCAAGTGTCTGAATATCTAGATGTCTGTCTGAGTGTCTGAAGATCTAGATGCCTGAGTGTCTGTCCGAGTGTCTGAAGATCTAGATGTCTGTCTGTCCAAGTGTCTGAATATCTTGATGTCTGTCTATGAGTGTCTGAATATCTCGATGTCTGTCTGTTGGCATATCTAGATGCCTGTCTGGATATCTAGCTGTCTCACGGTCTGTCTGAGTGTCTTGATGCCTGTCTGTTTGTCTGAATATCTCGCTGTATGTCTGTCTGTCTGTCTGTCTGTCTGTCTGTCTGTCTGTCTGTCTGTCTGTCTGTCTGTCTGTCTAGTTGTCTGTTCCACTATCTATCTGTCTGAACATCTAACTATCTGTCTGTTTCACTACCAGATTGTAAAGGTTAATCTTTATGTCCTTCTTTCTGTATTGAATTTTTAGCTTTCTGCTCTTTGGAAGAAGAATCCTTTCGCAGCATTTTTAAATATAAGAAATATGAGATTCAGGTAAAGACACATACATACATATATACATACATATATACATATATATATATATACATATATACATACATATATAAGCAAGAAGGGATATTTAATTTGTTGGTAGTTCAACAAATATAAATGTTTATAACTGATTCAGAGCACTCGACAGGTTTTCTGGAGTATAATATTCAATGATATTAAATAAATGGAAACTATATTTATAAAACCATATTTATACTATTATATATATTTCAAGGGTACCAAAAACTTTGGTACGCTTTCATCAGATAAAATACAAAGTGTGTTTTATAAATTTTGACATAGCCAAGGAACATATCTTAACGGTTGAAGTTTTCCTTGGATAGTCCTTACATACATATATATATATCTATGTAGATAAATCTACCAAAATATACGGTAGTGTCCAATCCATATGAAGAACTCAATGTAATCCAAATATCATGAAAAGAGAAGATGTATTCAAAAATTTTTAGATGAAAATCAGAGGAAAACAGAGTCAAGATGAATAAAAACAATGATGATGAATGATGATATATAGTTAGAGAAGCAGGAAAATGCTTATTGTGATCCAGTTCGTGGTTAAGAAAGCCAGTTTCATGGACGGTTTCAACGTACGGTTAGGGGTAACTCCACAAGTTTGTAAGAATTCCGTTCAATCTTGGAGTATAAAGTATAAAAGAGAAAACGAAGGTAAGCATTAAGAAAAGGATTTTATCCAGGTATTTACGACCGTTTCATTGGTAAGTGCAACCTTATATTGCTATACTACAAATAGCTGCCACTCAATGATAATTGTTGTTCACGTCGATATATATATATATATACATATATATACACCAGAGTACTCAATACTTGGGGTAGTAGAGGGGGTAATAGGAAAAGAATCAGGACCCCGTCAGCTGAGTTCCAGCCGTTTCAACAGCTAGATCCGAAACGGCTGGAGCTCAGCCGTCGAGGTCCTGATTCTTTTCCTATTACCCACGTATTGAGTACTCTGGTGTGTTATGGTCCACCTGTTATTTTACCACACCTTCTTTGTTATATATATATATATATATAAACATATATGTATTATAATTATAGACATGACTTCCACAGGACTAGAACTGTTTCATTTCTATGAAAGGACATTCCTGATGATTTCATACAAACAGTGAAATTCCGTTATAACAAAATTCACGAGGTATAAAAAAGATTCGTTGTAACAAAATATTCTTTATAACAAGATCGACCTAACACATCGAGCATGTGGCCAGGGATTGAAAAAAATTTGTTATAATGGAATTTTACCTGCAATAATATGAAAAAAATATTGAAAAAAATTCTAGTAAAATAAAATTAGTAATTAAGATCTTTCTAATTAGTAACCAAAACATTTCTATTGTATATTTCAGTCAGGGGAGTGTTGCAGTCAATTATCAAGCTGATTTTGTGCTTCTGAAGGAAACCAAGATAAATTCAACAATGGTGAACACGTTCTTTTTCAGTCAACTGAACTCAAATTACAGCTTGGGTCGTTTTGAATTAAACAAAACTTCCATCTATCATTCCAGTGAGTGAAGCTTTTCTTTGTATTAATATTTGAGAAACATTCTATCCAATGTTTAAAAAAGTCCTTAACCCTTTAACATTCATATTACTCTATATATACTATTACACGGTAAAAACTTTAGCATTCACATTACTCTATATATACTATTATATTTTCACGGTAAAGACTTTAGCATTCACATTACTCTATATATACTATTATATTTTCACGGTAAAGACTTTAGCATTCACATTACTCTATATATTCTATTATATTTTCACGGTAAAGACTTTAGCATTCACATTACTCTATATATACTATTATATTTTCACGGTAAAGACTTTAGCATTCACATTACTCTATATATACTATTATATTTTCACAGTAAAAACTTTAGCATTCACATTACTCTATATATACTATTATATTTTCACGGTAAAGACTTTAGCATTCACATTACTCTATATATACTATTATATTTTCACGGTAAAGACTTTAGCATTCACATTACTCTATATATACTATTATATTTTCACGGTAAAGACTTTATCTCACATAATTATCACACATAATATCGAATCTATGAAATGCTATTCATTTTGACAACAATACCTTAACATCAGTATGAGTGGCCAGTTATGTCCGTTTTGAACAGAAAGAGGTGAGAAAATCCTGGCTGGATACAGCCGGTTTAAAAATCGATCATAATCTTAACATTTTCTGTTGATTTAAATTTTTTTTTTTTTGGTATTTCAGTTTCCATGCCAACCTTTGCCCAAAGCACCGAAGCCCTCCCAAACTGGGGCATTGCAATCATTGTATGTGGTTCTGTTGTTATACTTTTCATAATCTTCATGGTTTGCGTCTTGGTAAGAATACATATATTATTAACTAATAATAAGAAGAAGACTTGTTTCTACTTTTGGCACAAGACCAGCAATTATCCCAGTGTATTACTGGTACTTTATTTTATCAACCCCCGTAAGGATGAAAGGCAAAGTTAACCTCGATGGGATTTGAACTCAGATCATAAAGGGCCTGGCAGTATCAGTAGAGGGTTGGACGCCATGCTTTGCAGCACAGAGTTAGGGCCCTTTATGATCTGAGTTCAAATCCCACTGAGGTTAACTTTGCCTTTAATCCTTACGGGGTCGATAAAATAAAGTACCAGTCACGCACTGGGGTCGATTTAATCGACTTTCCCCTCCACCCAAATTACTGGCCTTGTGCCTATATAAGAAATCATTATTATTATTATTATTATGGCGGTGGATTGGCAGTATTGGTAGAGTGTCGGATGCCATGCTTTGGCGCATAGAGTTACGGCCCTTGCCATTCTGAGTTCAAATCCCGCCGAGGTTAACTTTGCCTTTCATCCTTACGGGGGTCGATAAAATAAAGTACCAGTAATGTACTGGGCAATTGCTGGCCTTGTGCCTAACGTAGAAACAATTATTATTATTATTGTAACCTTTGTTCATTCACTATTACCACAACAGTCACTTAACATCACAACAACCACTACCACCACTACAACCAGCACCACTGCCATCACAACAACCACCACTACAATCACTATCACCAGCATCACAACAACCACTAAAGCCACCACCACCAACTATCATCACAACTACCACTACTACCACTACCACCACCACCAACAACTACCACCACCACCAACAACCACCACAACTACCACCACTACCAACAACTACTACTACTGCCACCACAACAACCACCACTACAATCACTATCACCAGCATCACAACAACCACTAAAGCCACCACCACCAACTATCATCACAACTACCACTACTACCACTACCACCACCACCAACAACTACCACCACCACCAACAACCACCACAACTACCACCACTACCAACAACTACTACTACTGCCACCACCACTTCTTTATTCTTTCATCAGTATTCAACTCCACTTCTTTATTTCACTTTATTTTCCACCCAGTCACCTCCTTTAACTCTATCATGTGTTCCCTAAATCTTCTCCCAACCCAAGCCCATCAAAACCCTATATTTATTGAAGGAAAGGATCACTCCTTCTAACACTAACCCCTTTCTTTATTGCTGTACTTTTAAACCCCTCACCCTCCTACCTTCTGCTCCACCTTTTTACCAAGAATAATTTACAAACAGTATTTCACAGGGTTCTTTTCCTACCATTTGTTGTTGTTGTTGTTTCTTACATGTCAGTCCTGGTCCTGGTTGGGGTTAGGGTTAAGACTTTAATACGCCTTCCCCACCTCTGTGCTTTCTGACCCTTTCTTAGGAAACAGAAATTTGAAGACTTGCACCTACATTAAAAAATGCAGGGGCAGGGTTATTAACATTTTATGCCTGACAACTACTGCAAATAGACTTAACACCCACTGGGCAGAGTTTAGCTTAGTGAAAGGGAAACATTACACTGCCCTAACCTCCACCCCACATCTTACATGGCTTTAAATACTGCCATTTTAAATATGTATATATATGGATCCTTCAGGCGTCAATTTGACAAAGTCATTAGAATGTCAGATAAAATGCTTTGCAGTATTCATTTTCACTCTCTGCTCCATGAGTTCAACTTTGTCTTTCATCAATTCAGGTCTATTAAACAAAAAAAAAGAACCAGTCAAGTACTGAGGTTGATTCTACCTATTTATCACTTTCCCACTTCCATTTTCTCACTTTTTACCTTCTCTGGGAGAAATTTGCCTTTCACCAATTCGAGGTCGATTGAAAAAAAAGTACCAGTCAAGTACTGAGGTTGATTCTACCTATTTATCACTTTCCCCCTTCCATTTTCTCACTTTTTACCTTCTCTGGGAGAAATTTGCCTTTCACCAGTTCGAGGTCGATAAAAAAAAAGTACCAGTCAAGTACTGAGGTTGATTCTACCTATTTATCACTTTCCCACTTCCATTTTCTCACTTTTTACCTTCTCTGGGAGTAATTTGCCTTTCACCAATTCAAGGTCGATAAAAAAAAAGTACCAGTCAAGTACTGAGGTTGATTCTACCTATTTATCACTTTCTCACTTCCATTCTCCTCCCACTCTTTATCCTTCTCTGGAAGAAATCTGCTGTACCTAGACCTGGAGATGAGATAAGATAAGCTCCACCAGGATTTAAAATGTCCTAGAAACACTGTATGTCAAAACAGCACCCATATGACTCCACCAGGAGTTACAGGACCATGCATGCTATGCATATGGATCCTTAATTCACGGCAGAATCAAAACATACAGCATGTCTTTAGGCTTATCGCTCCTAGGGGCTTAACAGCCTTCTTCATGTAAACCATATTTACTTCACTTCTATCTGAACCACTGACCATTCTAGTTTCCCCACCATCACCATCTAACATTATATAATTATATAATTATATAATTAGCACATCTCATAGCTTTCCCGCATAGTTACGTCCCTTTACGATCTGAGTTCAAATCCCGCCGAGGTTGACTTTGCCTTTCATCCTTACGGGGTCGATAAAATAAAGTACCAGTAATGCACTGGGTAATTGCTGGCCTTGTGCCTAAAGTAGAAACAATTATATAATTAGCACATCTCCCTTACCATCCTCCGGGGAAACACATTCTCCATTCTGTCCACTGGGGAGGCCAGCATGTGGGACCCCACTTGCTCACCATACAGAGAAATGGGGAGGGCGAGAGAGATGGAAGTGATTCCAGTAGGAGTTCAGCTCTCCCGTGTTCAGACCATATCCTTGTGGTTGAGTTTATTATCCTTGAAACTTATTTAATAAGTTTAAAATTTAAACACTTTTTATAACTACTATTGCTATAAAAATTAATTAATTGAATAGTTCATTTGCCTTTATCTTCTCCCTTTTCCTTTCTTACTTGGCTAATATTCCAAGGAAGCAATGAGAAGCATTACATCCATTCTCTCACTAAGGTATAATATCACAGGCCACTGACAATGGATACTTAGAGTTTAGAATGGTCTAGTAATAACCAATATAAATTGATTGATTGAATCAATTGACAAAATCCCAGACCTCACTCACTCACTGAGTGATGGCGGAACTTGTCAAATTAAACCAAGGAAACAATGTTTCCATTGGTCTTTCAATTGCTGATAGTATCTCCTGGCAGAAAGAGTAAAGTGAAATAAAATGTCTTGCTCAAGGCCACAATGCATCGCCTGGTCAAGGAATTGAACTCACAACCTCATGAATGCAAATCCACATGCCTCCACCAATATAAATATTTGACCTTTTTTCCTTAATTTCCTCTTTGACCCTCCAACAACAGTTATATTTTGCGTTTGGGACACTCACATCATTTTCACATGCAAAGTATTTCATTAGAAATGCCATAATGAGAGGGTTAATAAGCCATCCTATACATTTTACTGTCATCTTATCATTCTCCTCTAATAAAAGATTCATACATCACATCTTGGCTTCTCTCTCTCCTCTCCTCTCCCTCCCCGTCTCTCCCATACACACACCTATATATAAATACAAAAACCTACACAAACAAACTCTGTCTCTGTCACACATCTCTACACACACATATACACACACTCACTCACTCTCATATCTACACACACACTCTCTCATATCTACACACACACACTCTCTCTCTCATATCTACACACACACTCTCTCATATCTACACACACACTCTCTCATATCTACACACACACACTCTCTCTCTCATATCTACACACACTCTCTCTCTCTCTCATCGACACACACGCACACACTCTCTCTCTCACATCTACACACACACACACACACACTCTCCCTCTCTCTCACATCTACACATACACACTCTCCCTCTCTCTCACATCTACACACTCTCTCTATCTCTCTCACATCTACACACACACACTCTCCCTCTCTCTTACATCTACACATAGACACTCACTCTCTCTCACATCTACACATACACACTCTCCCTCTCTCTCACATCTACACACTCTCCCTCTCTCTCACATCTACACACTCTCTCTATCTCTCTCACATCTACACACACACACTCCCTCTCTCTTACATCTACACATAGACACTCTCACTCTCTCTCACATCTACACATACACACTCTCCCTCTCTCTCACATCTACACATACACACTCTCCCTCTCTCTCACATCTACACACTCTCTCTATCTCTCTCACATCTACACACACACACTCTCCCTCTCTCTTACATCGACACACTCTCCCTCTCTCTCACATCTACACATACTCTCCCTCTCTCTCACATCTACACACTCTCTCTATCTCTTACATCTACACACACACACACACACACACACTCCCTCTCTCTTACATCTACACAAACACACTCTCTCTCTCTCTCACATCTACACACACACACTCTCTCTCTCTCTCACATCTACACACACACACACACTCTCTCTCTCTCACATCTACACACACACACACTCTCTCTCTCTCATCTACACACACACACTCTCTCTCTCTCTCTTTCACATCTACACACACACACTCTCTCTCTCTCACATCTACACACACATACTCTCTCTCTCTCTCTCTCTCTCACATCTACACACACACACACACTCTCTCTCTCTCTCTCTCACATCTACACACTCTCTCTCTCTCTCTCTTGCTAACAACAATCCATCAACCATTCAAAAAACAAAAAAAAAAAAAAAAGCAAACAGGCAGACAACAACCCCAACAAACAACAACATACAACAACAACAACAAACAACAAACAACAAACCCTCCCCCCCAATGAGTTCCTGCTTCCATGTTCCAGTGGTCAAGGCGACACATCAGACAGAAGTTCCGTATCCCCGAAGATCCTGAAGAGATGGGATACAGACGCAACTGGCTGTCGGTTCCACCCTACACACCATCGGAGAGCATGTTCGTCTATGAAAACAAAGGTACGGTGCTGGAGCATGGCAACGAGAGGTTCAGCGCTATTGTCGACGAAGGCAAAGGAAAGAACAGACAACCCTACACACCGTTAAGTGAATATAATAACTCTAATGGAATAGGTTCCAACACATTTGAAGATGGACATTCATCAGCAACACTCGTTAAGTCGGTAAGACTGCTTAATATCCATTTTATGTCTAGACTACAACTATAACAACAATAACTAAAGCTACGATAACAACGACAACAACAACTACGACGACAACAACAACACTAACTACGACAACAACAACAACAATAACTACAATAGCTACAACAATAACTACGACGACAACAACAACTACAATAACTACAACAATAACTACGACAACAACAACAACAACAATAACTACAACAATAACGACGACAATAACTAACACAACAACAACAACAACTACAACAATAACGACGACAATAACTAACACAACAACAATAACTACAACAACTACAACAATAACTTCAACAATAACTACAACAACAACAACTACGTCAACAAAAACAACAATAACTACAACAACTATAACAACAATAACTACAACAATAACTACAACAATAACTACAACAATAACTACAACAATAACTACAACAATAACTACAACAACAACAACAACAATAACTACGTCAACAAAAACAACAATAACTACAACAACTATAACAGCAATAACTACAACAATAACTGCAACAACGACAGCAACAACGACAGCAACAACGACAGCAACAACAACAGCTACAATAACTAAGGCAACAACACCAACAACAACACTAATGACACCAGCAGCAACAACAATGACAACAATAATAGTAAATGACAACAGCTACATCAATGACAACAACAACAACATCAGCAACAATAGTCACACCATTGCATTACGATATGAGTTCAAATCCCGCCGAGGTTAACTTTGCCTTTCATCCTTACGAGGTAGATAAAATAAAGTACCAGTAATGCACTGGGACTAATTGCTGGCCTTGTGCCAAATGTAGAAACAACTATTTATGACAACAACAAGGGTAATGGATTGGCAGTATCGGTGGAGGGTCAGATGCCATGCTTTACAGCATAGAGTTATGTCCCTTTACGGTCTGAGTTCAAATCCCGCCGAGGTTAACTTTGCCTTTCATCCTTACGGGGTCGATAAAATAAAGTACCAGTAATGCACTGGGGTAATTGCTGGCCTTGTGCCTAACGTAGAAACAATTATTTACAATAACAACATATTTTTTATGACAACAACAACAGTAACAACAACCATCACATTCTTAATGACAACAACAACAACAACAAACATTGCGTTCGTAACGACGACAACAACATCAACAACACTAAACATCGTTTTTTTTTTGTTACGCTATTGATAAGATAATAATTTCATTTTTAATCATTCTTCTAACAAGCAAGACAATAGAGTAATTGATAAAGTAGAATGGTATTTAGTCACTTCCCTTAATTTAAAAAAATAGAAATCCCTCTAGAGTTGACTTTGTCTTTAATACCTCCAAGTTTAATTTAATGAAATACCAGTTATATACAAGGAGTTAATTCAATCAACAGCTATATCCCTCTCACTAGAATGTATCACTGTAAGGAATCCTTATTGTGACAAGTTCTCTAAACTAAGAACCAAGTTTGTGTGACTCCGTAGTCAATTTAGCAACCAGGTTTTAATGTTCCGAGATAACCATTATATTTTATTTTCATTTTACTTACATTGATAACATCTCTAATACGAAAAAACCCTGAATACCTCAGACATATGATATTCCATTCTTTATTCACATCTACATACTTTCATTAATTTGCCTACCTACATTTGTTTCAGGCGGCGAATTGACAGAGTAGCTAGAACCTCAGATAGAATGCCTTGCGGTATTTGTTCCAACTCTCTACTCTCTGAATTCAAATCCCGCCAAGGTCAAATTTGCTTTTCATCCATTCAAGGTCAATAAAAAAAAAAGTACCAGTCAAGTACTGGGGTAGATTCTTCCTCTATATCTCTTTCTCACTTCATTCTCTCTCTCTCTCTCTCTCTCTCTCTATCCTTCTCTGGAAGAAATATGTTGTATTCAAATCTGGAGAGAAGATGGGCTCTGCCAGATTTTAAAATGCCCTAGAAATGCTGTATGTCAATACAGTATTTTTATGACTCCCCCAAGAGTTATAGGACCATGCATGCACAGGCACATATGTTTCACTCTACCACAAGCTCACTGCCCTCACCCAGCTTTTGTTAACTGACAATATAACAACTTCACGTCTCTAACTCAACATGTCTGCACGAAACATGCTCGTGTCATCATTTCTTGACCAATATTTAACCAACAATTCATACTTTCAGGGATCTTTTCTGATAATGAGGATCTTTTGTTTGATCTCCAGTGCAGTAGGAAGTATAACAGATCAAGAACAATTGCCATACAGTTTATATACAAGCATTTATAGTTAATAATAATAATGAAATTATTTTGTACAGTGCTCAGGTGCACTACAACTCATCAAAGGTGCATGTATAGTACATAGAATAATGTTCAAATGTCAGGAAAATGAACAGTATGTGAGACATGATATACATGTGTGCATGTGTATGGAGGGGGAATATTAGGTGTAGTGTTGACGAATTTCAGGAAGCATAGAGGTTTTAAAGGTTGCAGTGTCTCGACAGCTAACAACTGATGCAGGTAGTTTGTTCCATGCTTCAGCAACTCTGAGCATGAAAAAATGTTTTTCCGAAAGTCATGGGAGCTGTGCTGTTTCCTGACTTTGTTGGCATGCCTACGTGTGTTAGACACATGGAAAGCAAAAAGGTGCTCAGGGTTGTTGTTGGCAAGATGGTTAATAATTTTATGGGTGTTTACCAAGTCAGTTGCCAAACATCGGAGCTTCAATGTATCCCTGCCCAGGGAAGCAAGGCGTTCAGAGTATGGCAGATGCCTGATGGAGGGTATTCGCTTGGTTGCACATAGAAAAATATGGAATGCTCCACGAGTTAGCGTGTCATCCTAGTTCGTTCCAATACTGCTTTCTTTTTCTGTATGTTTGACTAAAAATTCTAAATCTATCTTCTTCTTGCTCTTGCTCGATGAGACTGGGGTCATCTTAGGTCAGTGATCCCAGAGGCATCACCATGTGTGAGCTGACCAGGTCCACCAGCGATGGAGAGAACTGGTGATCTCATGCCAGCCTCTCTGCATCCTCCAATGTGATGTTGAGCCTCTGGAGATCTTCCTTGATGACATCCAACAATTTTGTGCGGGGGGCCTCTTCCAGACTGCAGCTGCTGTGTTGAACATGAATCTATCTCTGTATCTAAATTACTACAGTTTATTTTTTGAATGAGGAAGATTCTCTCAGCTGAAATATCTCCAATAGCCATTTACATAGTAATAAAAATTAAGTGTTTATAGTGTAGCTGTCATGTCTAGCTGTTAGAGGAGGTCATATGTGGGAGTAATAGTGTGAAAGGTGATGGCTTTAGTAATAAGGATGGTATTGTGTTGAATGATAGCTCTACTGGGTATTGTGTAGTATGGTCTGTGTTTGTGGTATGTGTGGTATGTATGTGTGTTTGTGTTGTGTGTGGTATGTGTTGTGTTGTGTGTATTGTGTGTAGTCTATGAGTGTAGTGTGTATATATGTCCCAAATGTTGTTTGGTGAAGGGTTTACATATCTGAGAAAGAGAGGGAGTGAGAAACGAGGCCAGAGACAGATTGAGACTGTAGTGGTGGTGGTGGTGGTGGTGGGGCTAAGAAACCTTCTTAATTCCATTCAATGTCTGACTGGTGATGAAATAGTTGTTAATCCCTAGATAATCCCATCATAAACCTAATACTTGGGGCTAAAAATCTTTCAATTGAAAGGAATACTTCCCTCAAGAACAGGGTGTTAACCCTTTTGATACCAAACTGCCTGAAACCAGCCCTGATTCTATGATACAAAACTGTTTGTATCATAGAAACTTATGTTTATTTAAAAAAACCTTCCATCACAATTTTATGTAAGAACCTTTGTTAAGTTATGTTCCAAACACAAGATAAATAATGAGAAAGTTAGTTATATTATTAAGTCCCTCCAAATTCTTCATTATTTGAAAGGGGTTAAAGTTTTGATATTTATCTAAAAATCCATTTCATATAAGAACCTTTGTTAAGTTATGTTCCAAAAACCAGAAAAGAAAAATGAGAAAGTATCTGAAAATCAGAGGTACTAAAAAGGATTAAAGTGCTGATATTTATCTAAAAAATCTTCCATTCAATTTCATGCTAGAACCTTTGTTATATTATGTTCCAAAATCCAGAAAAATAATAAGGAAGTTAATTATAGATTCCTCCAAATTCTTGATTATTTTCAAAATTATTTCAAAATCAGAGGTACCAAAAAGGGTTAAAGTTTTTATATTTATCTAAAATCCATTTCATATAAGAATCTTTGTTAAGTTATATTCCAAAAAACCAGAAAAAAATAATGAGAAAGTATCTGAAAATCAGAGGTACCAAAAAGGGTTAAAGTGCTGATATTTATCTAAAAATCTATTTTATGTAAGAACGTTTGTTAAGTTATGTTCCAAAAAAAACAGAAAAATAAAGAGAAAGTTAGTTATATCAGTCAATCCCTCCAAATTCTTGATTGTTTTAAAAATTATTTGAAAATCATAGGCAGGGTTTTTGCTTGGAAACATGGTGACAAAAGGGTTAGTCTTATTCTTGTCATATGACATATGCACAGTAGTTAGAGAGGCAGGTTGAGGCTGGTGAGACAGACCAAGGCTTCATTTGCAGTATTATGGATAACCACCAGGTCACTGGGAAAACATCTGAAGGGAAATCCCGAATAACATGCAGTAGTCTGGTCAAGGTCCCCGCAGTCCCACGCTAGGCTGCCTTTCATTTTCCATTAATGGAGATGATGGGCTGTCTTGGCATGTGTTGTGCAGATCTGATTAACCCTTTAGCATTTAAACCGGCTATAACCGGCCAGAATTTTTTTCACCTCTTTCTGTTGAAACCAGCTGTAACTGGCCACTCATACTTATGTTAAGGTATTGTTCTCAAAATAAATAATATCAGAATCGCGTAGATTTGATATTATGTGAGATAATTATGTGAGATAAAGTGTTTACCGTAAAAATATAATAGTATATATAGAGTAATGTAAATGCTAAAGAGTTAAGGGACACCCATTGCTTTCTGAGAAGGTCAAGGCCAGCTGGTTTAGATGTGGAGACCTGGACAAGGTAAAATAGCACCATTCCATTATAGCTACTACATCATACATACCACAACTGGTACCACTCATCAACACAACATACCCTCATAGCATCACCGCTGTTAATGTATCAACAATGGAGCCTGGAGGTCAGGTAGTTTTGAACCCTTTTCATACCAAGCCCACCTGAAACTATGATATGAAACTTTTTATTTTTTTAATGTTTATATTTATGTAAAAACCTTCCATCATAATTTTATATAAGGACCTTTATTAACCTTTTTTTAATTTGTTCTGCCAGATTTCTTATCTGAAAATGTGTGTTGTACTTTGGGAGAGTCATGTTGCCAATAAAAACACATGCATCTGTTGATTTTCACTTCAATTTATTATAAATTTCCAGTTGGTTGGTTGGTTGGTTTGATAAGCGGAAGGGTGTTTATATATTGTCAAAGCTCTTTCGTTACACATTCTGTGACCTCCTTAGTGACTAGTTTTTTTTATTTTGTGAAGATGGTGCAGGAGAGAACAAAGGAAAGAGACACAAAATAAAAACCTAGTCACTGAGGAGGTCACAGAATGTGTGACGAAAGAGTTTTGACAATATATAAACAACCTTCCGGTTATCCAACCAACCAACTGGAAATTCATGATAAATTCATGATAAATTGAAGTGAAAACCAACAGATGTGTGTGTTTTTATTGGCAACATGACCCTACCAAAGTATAGCGATACCTTTATTAACCCTTTTGATACAAGGCCTACCTGAAACCGACCCTGGTTCTATGATACAAAACTTTTTATTTTACAATTTTTATATCTATTTAAAAACTTTCCATCATAACTTAATGTAAAAACCTTTGTGAAGTTATGTTCCAAACACCTGTTTGCTTTTCCTTCTGTTGTTTACTTGTCTCACTCGCTTTACGCGTTTCACTTGTCCCAATAGCTTATTTTAGTTATTGCTCGCACCAACCTGAGGTATCTGATTTTTAATGTGATGAAATACCAATGATGGTTGGCAAATCACTGATGAGGGACTAATTTTATAATATGTAATCCATGTGCAACCATGCAGTATTCTTCTCCCCTTGTTTTTCATATATATATATATATATGGAGGCAC